>JAPYZR010000268.1:0-38153 GCA_030522945.1 Trichopria nigra | reverse complement strand
TAGATTTCCACCAAAAAATTCCCAAAATCGAAGAATCGGAAAAATTTTTGTTGGTAAATTCAATACTTCGCCCGCCTTGCGTCAGGCGAAGTAAAAATTCTAAATGTCGGACGCATATGATGGATGAAAAATTTGATTAAAAAACTTGTAACCGGAAAATAAATATATTTTTAAGCAATCGATGTTTTACAGTGGTTGTAAAATAAGATTTTTTTTTTTATATTATTCGCGCTTGTGTCGAACAATGTAAACAGAAACAATCACTAATTTACATTTGTTTATTACGATTTTTATTTCTAGTACAATGCATTTTTAAGAAAAATCAAAGGAGTTTTCAGTATATTTCATATTAACACGATTAATGTACAGGCGTTACAAATAAAACGTATATTTATAGAACATCAGTTAATCTTTGATTTAACCTACCAAAACAAACAGAGTTTGGTAGCAACGATTCAAGTTTTTCGGTGAATATATATATACATTAGTATAATGGTAGCAATGCTTTAATTAATGAAATTGATTTTTTACCGCGTAAATGTGATGCTATAATCTGGATAAATCATCAGTATCAAATTTTAAAATAATAAATGATTTAACCGCAGTTCTGATGAAAGGAGAAGATGAGTACTTTCTTTTCATAAGTTAAAATGAATGTGACAGTGACTTCTTACTCTAAGCGTACAACAGTTGGGCTGATTATGTACGCTCTTGAACCTTAATAATCCTCGTGAAAATGGATGATTTGTCCTTGACCGGAATTGAATCTTAAGCGAACTTTGCAAGAAAAACCGTCATGACCTCGAAATCTGTAGGTCACTTCGCGACGTACCGCAGAAACTTTCCATACCGAACGACCCAAAAATTTACACATTTTATATAGTAATCCGTAAGAAATACAAATATATATAAGTATACAAGATTCTAGTAGGTTAAGACGTAATTTATGAAAAAGAAGAACGTCCAATTAACCTATTTATATTATCTATTTTCTTATACTATATATAATTGTATGCAAATAGCAGAAATATTGATAATTAGATAATTATAATTGGTATTAATATCAAATAAATTAAATACATTGCATTAATGAATCATAATTTATTACAAGAGATAGACGATTCTTTTCATTATATAAAAGAAACGGGTACATACTCAATAATTAACATGATTATGTAAATAATTAATTTGTAATTTTTTAATTTAATGCAGACGGTTTATGTACAGAACCATGCACGAAGCATATATTTTGTATTATTTTGTGCATTTCAATGTTCATGTGATGCAAATATTTTATTAATTACTGGATGTGATATATATATACATACATACATATATATTTCAATATTGATTTCTGAAGGTTTAATCTGAATAAGGATGAATATTATTATTATTATTATTATTAATGAATAATAGTATATTAGTAAATTTAGTCAAGAAAATACTGATATAATAAACATAATATATAAAAAATAAATAAATATAAAATAAACATAAATTCTGATACGGGAAATCTCATCTTAGAATATTATTAATGATGAGATTTAATAGAGCAATGTCATTGGGGATTCGAAAAAGACTCTGTAGGATTTAATCGAAAATTCTCTAATTTTTTGATAATCATGTTTTGTAAGAAACAGTTTAATGGGATACTAATAGAATATTGAAATATCCACAATTAAATTCCGTTAATAGCGCGTTGAGGGAAATCTAACAGAGTTCTATTCATGCATGATAATTGAAATCTCTTATTTCTCCAGTAAACTAAGAAAGATACAATTTATTAAATTTTAGTACATTATTTTGTTCAAGGTTGTGGATATCTCGACTTGTAATATAGGCCAATTAAAAAAAAGAAACTAACCTAACCTTCACATTCGGTATTTTTTCCGCAAATATATTGACGTACATGCACATATACAAGATCACCGACAGCTCGTGCATTTTTAGGTCCATTATGATGTGAAACATGGTCACTTGATGAACAATCATAGGGTCATTTTTTTCGAGTGACCAAATTCAATACTTCGATCCCAAAATTTGGTATCGAAGTAAAAAGGTCTAAGGAAAAATTACTCATAAAAGTCAGTTTTATAATAGATATAATGTTCCCAGAGTCTATTATACTATATTTATAGTAGTTTATATCAGTCATAAATTTCATCACAACGGTCCTAAACTTATTGGCCATTGTCGAGTACATGCTTATAGAATCCACGCAACGAGAAGATAATGCGAATCGATGCTTCCTGTCATAATTCTAAGGTGATCAGGTACGTATATACGCGTGTATAATGCGGTCAGCTATACGCAACTAGCGTGCACTACTAACATTGATTCGGAATATCTATATACGCGTGATGTATCAATTTTCACTGATTGGCAAGCGCGTATAAGAGTCGTAACGGTATCGCATGACGTTAGTGTTTCTCGGTGAGCTCGATGACCGACCAGAGACACGTTCGCGCATATACTTACTGGTGGTGTTGCGTTTTGAGCGTAAATTTAAATTGAATTGTTATCGACTTTCAATGTTGATAAAGTGAGAAACACAGATCTTGTCGGTCGAAATGTCGAGACGAAGTTAATCTAAATATTAGGCGCCAGAGTCGAGTGATTCAGATTGTATTTTCTGATAGTGTGGTGAGGACAATGATTTTTTTTATCGTTATTGGAGGACCCACTTTACTTAATACTTCGATAATCTAAATATTTCTAATTTAACAAAAAGCTTGTCTGGATCTCGTATCGCTGTATATTTACTCTAGAGTCATAATTCATAACATACTTTTCGTGAACCGATATCAATCACGTTCTGTTCTCATCGTCGGGTATGTGAGGATTTGACGGGAAATTATCATTTTTTTGTCTTTTATTTCCATTCATTTCATTAATTCATTATATTTTAACTGGGACGGTCGCTGAGTCCGTATACATAATGTATATATTATATATCCAGTTTCTTAAGCATAAACTTCCGACTCTTATGTAATCGGTAGCTAGTTGCAGCTTAATAAGATATAGTCACGCATATAGACGAGCGGGCGTTAGACTTAGAATCAACAAATACAGTTGATTTTTCTATGAATTATACATGGTTCAAGAATTGATATTTTCATTTCACCAATGTCTATTACTTAAATTTGATGTTCCAACTTTAAAGAAATATAGTTTTCTAACCAAAATGATTTTTGTACTAGTCTCGCCAAAAGTGTATTACAAGTTTGGAAATACGATTAAACTCTTTGAAACCGACTATTGTCTAATACTAAAATAGTTTATGAATTAATTCAATTCCCCGTCTCGGCCATCCATTATATGTGTAAATATAAGTCTCTATAATAAAGTCCAACCTCAGGTGGTTCAGATGCCACCTGGTTGCTTTAAACTGTATATACCATATTCGATTGCTAAAATGTTAAATGTACAATTTACTAACATGCTTCGCTGCATATAACATTTTTTTTACATTTTCTTCATCGATATATTTGTTTATTGGTGCATCTTTCAATAACAACTCGAAAATTTCCCGGAGAAATGAAAAGCTTGAATTAAATACAAAAACTCTCGAAAAAATGACTAACAAAATGTAGTATTTTGAAAAAATTCACTGTTTTTCATCTATCCGTCTTAATCATTGCCGGAAAGTTTTCGAAATGGTTCGTAATATAAATAAGTATACTTGCGTATATTCGAGTTGAAAAAATATTTACTTAATTAATTACATATTTACTTCATGACACCCTCGAACAAATGTCAACTCGTTAAAGCTAACAGATGAACAGAATTTTATAAAATTATATATAAAAGTTTACAACAACATATCTTCTATTCCGCGTACTTCGATCTCTCATTGAGATTCCGAGCTGATGCGAAAGGTTGGGTAACGGCGAATTATTAATAGTTTGTTGCGTGACTTTTGAAAAATTGGAAGCTATGGCTGCTGAAGAATCGAAAGTAGGAAGTATTTTTAATTCGTTCCTATGCGAAATAATTGTTGAACGATCAATTATACGCTGCATTGTGAATACAAACTGAAGTGTTTTATTATGTATGTAGAAATCTTGATATTAATAATTTAAGTGAAACTTTCATATTTTATTCTATAGATGATGGATATACGTCTGTATATGTCTATCCTTCTTTGAATTGAAAACTTTTTTTTATCAAACCTGATTAATACGTGTCTACTAAAAATTATATCGTTTACAGGAAAAACAGCAGAGTAAAATATCAAAGAATAATTTCTAGTCCAATTTCAAGTAAAAAAGTCAAGTCCAAAGTTTGAATTGACTGTGCTATTATAGAGAAAATATAATTTATAACATATAATTAGTGACGACTTCATTAAATCGTTTAGGTAATATATTTCCTAATATTAAAATCAACTTTTACAAAAAATCCATTCAATGATATTAATTACGCGCATCAATAAACGTTATCTCGTAAACGCTTCATTCATCTTGACATCAATCGACATCGCATAAGGATCAGACAGTCATTTAATATTTACTTTACGATTGAACATATATACACCGTGCACAGCGTTGTTCAATGCGCTCTTTTGAAGCGATAATTGAAATTGCAAATTCTTGACAGCTCATATACGTATTACGATCGAGCGTTCCCCCGTGTGCTTGCGCTATACATACACGTTATAGCGACCAAGGCGTCCATACACTACACAACAGTAGGTTATATGTATATATATATATATATATAGGTACACAAACCCACGAAGAACCAACTTTCGATTTTTTCTCTCCTCGCACGGTCTGCACGCGTATCAGTCAACGAAAGGTAATTTGTCTTAAATGTTTACGATCGTTGACTAGTTAATTTTCTAAACAGTGCTCGATTGTGGATGTCGCTCACCTTCGATTTCCACCTTGACCATGGTTGACATCTCTCTTTCTTTCTATCTTTATATCTCTCTAACTCTCCGCTCAATTTTCGTACTTGTGAATTTGGTCATTTATCCTATACGATACTATACCTCCTTTCTTCGTTTAGACCGTCTATTTTAAGGTGATATACAAGTGAACAAAATACATTGCTGAGTTGAAATAATATACTTTTTACGATGTTTCAGATTATGTATACCCTCTTCAGTAATAGTATAAATTGTTCCGTGATCATCATTTACATTGTACACCAAGCCAGATAAAACTACCCAAATCGGAGGGATCCCTTATTCTTTTCCCTATTCTAAACAATCTCCAATTGTGCAACAATGATGTATTGTTTTTTATTTAATTGCTAATCCACTCTATCATCTACGTAGGGAGACAACTGATATATGTATATATGATGTGGATAAGAATCGTTGAAAAAAGAGACCCGGAAAAAAGAAACCTAGAAAAAAGTGATCGGGCTCCTTCTCATCCACAGGTTGAATATATATATTGTCATTATACAGTATCTTTACACTAAAAATCATACGAAATGAGATAAGTGTAAAAACTACAAAGAAAAAAGAAACCACCGCTCGAAATGAAAAAATGACCGATGAAAACCCAGCTCCGCGTGTTTTAAAATTAGCCTAACCCAACCTGACACTCAGGTGCCTAGAACTCGGTTCCTTTTATCATCAGTCATTATTTCATTATTTCATTTTCCGAGTCTCTTTTTTCCGTGGGCTAAAAGAAGATCAAACACTGACATTTAAAAAATAGATTTATTTATATTTGAAATATTATAAAATGTGTTTTTATATTCACGCTTGCGTGATTAGTAAAGCCAAACTTACATTCACAAACTGCACATATATACTTATATAGTTTACTTGCAGTCGATACTATAGAAAAAGTATAACTGGGTCGCAAATACTGGTTTGCTCGAAATAGAGATAGCTTATATTTTTTTTAAAGCTGCATGAATAAAAAATGTGGTCGTACCCACAAACATCCGGTCCATATTTCGAAATCGCTTCATAATTTAATACTTATAACAGGAATGCATTCCACATGATATTTTAGAAAGTTTAAATAAATGATTAAAATATACTTATTTGATTAAAAGTCCAATTAATTTAAAGATTGTCAATTTTTTTGCATCACAACTTAAATTAATATAATATTGATGCATGTACTATTACATTAATTTTGTAATATCAATGGAACAAAGTAGAGTATATATATATACTGATTAATAAACATGGAGAAAAATTGTAGCATGAAGTCAGCCCACTGTTATAATTGAAAAATCGAAACAGAATTAAGAGACCATGCGTAAATTACATTAAAAATGAATAAATATCTAAATGCAAAAAATGAATGCGATTAAATCAATTATACAGTCAATACGCGAGAAGATGTATGATACGAATTTTAAAATATGTTATATATTGTATATAGACTAGGAAAAACTTATAAATTTACTATTATTTATTCTACAAATTACGAGGCGTAAAAATAATTCGCCGAAAAAGTACGAAAAATACAATAAAAATCTCAATATATATATATATTACGTTATTACAATAAAATGTTGGAAATAATGCGATCCCGGTTTACATTAAATGTTAAACGTATATATAAAATGACATTTAAATCTAACGCAGTTGGCAAAAGGAGATTATTAAAATTGATTTTAATACTTTAATTGTTTAATAATTTTCATTCGTTTAATAACAGAAATGGAAAATACTAGAAAAAATAAATAAAATTACACAAAAAAACTCAAAGAAACATACAACAGAATTTACCTCATTCCGAACATGAAATAAATTCAATTTATTTGCGATGAAATGTCGAAAATTATACATTCAAATTAAACTTTTGATATTAATCTATATTTTTATGAGTGTTTAATATTCATGAAAATAGTGGAAAGAATTTTTGCCAGACAGATAACTTTACTACCGTTATATAGATTTTTTCGTAAAGTGTATAGATCTTGCTAATTATATGTCTGATTCTCTCGTTTCGAATTCCAATTTAATATAAACTCGTGTACAAAAAACATACCGAAATTTAATCATTTAAAAAGAATTTAGATTCATATATTCGTTTTCTTTTTTGTTTCGTTTCAAATTTCAAGTTGAATAATTGCGACGACCGATCGTGCACGCGCACTCACACACCCGTTAATATATATATTTGTGTGTTGTTAAAAGTTATTTTATAAATTTCATTAATTTGTGATTGCCGCAGAAGTAAGTACATATATATATATATATATAAAATTGAACGATATCAGAATAATAAGATTGAACAAAAATCCAAATAAAATATAGGAAATAAAAACGATAATGCAAAGAAGACCGTGATGAGAACTTCTTGCTGTTATTGAAATATTTCGATGATTGGGTTTATGAATTTAAAATTTGCAAAACATTCTTTGGTTGTCCGGCATTTTATATTTGAATATGAATTTCTCTAACCCTAGTACAAATGGTTCGCTCGGAACGGTTTGTGAACGCCTAAATTGTCTAAATTCGCGTTATATTTGGACACTCAAGGTATATATATATATATACCTTATATATACCAGGTATATTCTTACCTGCCAAATAAAGTATGAATTTCGCTACGTCGTCGAGCGCCCCATTTTATCGGGGTACACGCATAAGACATTAATATAAATTCAGTTCATAATTCATCACAAAATGATTGGCCATACAATGTATGGAAACTTGAAATAATAAACTGAGAACAACTTAAATCCTGTATGTTAATCATTCACACCAGTACTTAAATTCAGTCACAATTCATAAATTAAAATCGATTATATATATATATATATATAGAATATTACCATCAAAATAATTGAAATTCTTTATTTTTCTTTACTACACACACACACACACACACACATATTACAGTTTAAATATATATACGGATTGTATATACGATTTCTTCACATAACCCTTAGATTATTTCTAATTTAATTATTATCCAACACTTTAAATTGTAGAAAGCCGTGTCATTGGTGAAAATTGTGCCAGATCGACGAGAATGAAGATGACTCAAAAGTGATCAAGACGCGTCATAAAATGCGAATGGACGTTTCGACACGTTTGCGTCGGCGGTTAACGATCGTAAAATGGTCGATGATATTGCAAATAGGAAAGCTGCGGGTACGTATAACGTAAAGCTGTTCTCCTGTGATGGAACGAAATTTTATGACAAGGAATGCGATCGTGGGAAATTTTGGTTCGCATCTACAAATTGCCTGCGGCGAAAACGATCAGCAAATCTGTTATATCAATTTTTATGTTGCGAAATATTTCAACTATTTTAACGCCGTCCACTTTATTATCATTAGGCCACTTTCTATTAATAGATTTTATTTTTGCAATAATGTAACTTTCTTCATTGGAAATGCGCAGTAGTTTCATATTATAATAATGTATATATATATGCATAAAGTATCATAACTCATTTAGAGCAAAGCTATATATTATATGTAATTGCTCTATATATATATTCTTATAAATATTATTATTATAAAGCGGTGATCGTTCCCGGGCAGGATTCGAACCAGGACGCTCCGCACGCGTACGCGACATATACATCGTATAGATTTGATGTATTATTTTAATATTGTATAATTAGAAATATGCGGGAACCGTATATGTTGTGATTGTATACCAACCAACATTATTGTAGTGAAAATATAATTATTTTGTCGACGATTTGTGAAAATTAGTCTTTGTCATGTTGGAACATCGTAAGGATTATTGTCTTCTGGCTTTCCGGGACGGCTATATAGGATATTCTGGACCATTTCAGGATATCTTACGGAAAATATGCCTATTTCATGAATTTGCACCAAATGATGATTATATTTGCAACAATTGTTAAGAAAATATCATTATTTCGACGGTCATCTGCGAAAATACGTCAGTCCGGCTGGGACATCTTTAGTACATTCTGAGACAATCCAGAGGATATATATATTGAGGGCCATTTTAGCATTTCATGAAGACGTCCTGAATATTTTTCGTATACATATACTGCAGATAATTAGATTGCTTGTATAATAATAATAATAATAATAATAATAATAATAATAATAATAATAATCGCCGTTATTGTGTTTTGAAAATACATACACAAACAGCGAGGCACACTAGATAGAGCTCAACTAGAAAAATGAAAACGAAGCAAACATTGTATTTCACTCTACTCATCTGCATCATCCTCAATATTGCGTTTCATGATTTTGGTATATAATTTAAACACGCGTGTCTCGAAAGTGTTCCCAATAAGCGACCAATTATGAAACAAAGCAAACACTCCTTCTGTCCTTACGTAAATACTCCTCCTTGGAACAAAACCGGAACCATTTCTACGGGCCTCGTTTACAACTGTTACGCGTAATAAAATGCAATCACATGTATTTTTTAACAAATTTCGATTTATGCACCATAAAAACTCTCCGCGGCGAATTAAAGGCGCCGTAAACCCGGTGAAAACGAGTTCCATTTATTCGAAACATCGAACGTGAAAGTAATGTAATGGCATAATGAGAGTGAAGTAAGTGTGTGGGCTGTTGAGCGTTTCATTCTCATTCCTTCGGGCCGTCGAAAATCGGTAACGACATCAGGCGCGTATGGCGACGATAGACAGACGAGTATATGACTTATAGCCTTTTGCATGGGGTATATCCCTGCGGGACGTCTCGCATCAATGACGCCCTGTGTTCATCGACGGGAGACGCCCGGGTCACCGGGGCACCGGGGCAAAAAGTACAAGTTTCTCGACCGAAAGGGAAATGTCCGAGAGCTGAAATCGCTGCTCGGACAGTGCAATAAATATTTATGTCATCGCATCGAGATCTTCGACTGCGCGTATCGCGACGAGACAATACGCAATCACGTCTTTATGTTTTGCGTTACGTCATATTATTTTAATCTAGACAATCATTTTTTGTTCAGTACATATTTATTGCTGACACCTAGGCGTTTCGCTTCGAAGCTGATGGTCAACGATGTGGACGCAATGTTTTGTCAGCAGATGATTTTGCGAAATCCTTATACTTTTATATGTAAATCTCGAAAGCGACGTTAACGAAAAGAAGAAAGCAGAATATTGTATCGATAAATATAGTTTCTCTGTTTTATATACTGGATGGACTTTATGACGGGTAAAAGTAAATTAGACGTACTAAAACCCACGCATATGTGGGAACAGACGGATTGTCCGCGTGGACAAGACGACATCGTTATCATATTTCTTCAAATTCTATAAATTATATTGAACTTTTGTTACATAATCTATGCAATTGTCATATATCCTTGAAGAGCGAGAAACGACTCAAATAGACTGTGATAAATCAAACAAAATACATATAATAAATGGTTCCGAACTGAAAATCGGAAACTTTTGTCGAGAAATAAACATTTCTAATAATTAAAAGAATTCATTAATAAAAAGCGCGACTTAAATTTCAAAGGCGGATAATATTTTATAATTAAAAAAAAAATGTTTAATTAAAGATATATATATAGTTGAAACACATTTTTTAAATTGTAAATATAAGAACATGCAAGAAACAGTTTAATATCATTTGTAATAAAAAAAAGTTTAATTATTAAAATTTAATTATATCAGCTAAAACACGTACATGTTCGGAAAACGATAAACCTTGCTAATTCAAGATAATCAGAAGTATAATTGCAGATTCATTGAATTTGGACATATCGTGATTTTAGAATATCTCACTTTCATTTCATAATGAAGCTTATATGTTTGCATCTAAATAAACTAATGTTTAATACTTCATAGTTATAAAGTTTTAATAATCAAGTAAATGTAGAATTTACCCGAACGCATATGTATACATGACTTATTTTCACTCTCTCTTTTTCATTTGGTAATGCCTTTTAACCGGGTCTGGTGTTTCACTGCGAGTTATTACATTTCGTCTTTTTTTTCTTCCTTATGAACTAGTTAAACGTCTTATAAATAGGCATGATTAGCATACTTGGCCGCACGTGTCGGATGCAGACTGTAACTTGAGCGAAACTAATTTTTGTCAATTGGCCCCCATGAAGGCCGGACGCGTGCTTCTTGATAAAACTGGTACGTGTCTTGTCAATTTTTACGAATCAAATTTCACTCTGATTCTGGCGATGCCAGCATATCATTTATTGGCATTTGATATAAATAAATAAATAAAAGAAATAAATAAGTATAAATATATAAAATAAATAGTAAAAAACAGGTTTTGGTAACAGTATATACAACCCTGGTAAAAATGGAAGCGTACCTGTACGCTTAAAAGTGCAAATTCACGCTTATTTTTGCATTTTAAGCGTACTCAAAGCGCTCTATAAGCGTGAATTTGTACTTTTGTATACAGTATATAGTTATACGATATGCACTTTCATGAATAGTTGTTGCATTCCTCAATATACTTTACAAATAAAAAATCTCTCTTCCGTATATATACGAAGAACATTTATATATTTACGTAAAAATATGTGGGTGTTTTCGGGTGTGTTCGGACCTCTCGTTGCACGACACGTATTACAGTATTTCATTTTTTTTTAACATTGTCCACCTACATGGATAATTCGAGCCTACGTATTATTATTTTCTGAAATTTTATATACAAAATACCCGTAAATCAGATGTGTTGTCTTTCCTACAGAATACGTTTATACAAAGTGAGTCGATCGTGTTAATTCGATTATGTATATCATATTGTGAAATTTCAACACATTCAGCTACAAATTTATTATGAGCGCATATATTGTGTAATTAATTATTCATATATATGTAACGTAACACTTTATTGTAATCACTTTATACTTACATGATATAGCATAATAGCACCTGGACTTTACAGTTGAGGCTTATGGAAAATGTGAATTTTTGTACATTAAGTTTTTTTTTTATTTAAATGAAAATTGTGTTTAGTTTAAATATAAATTATATACATTCAATATAATTTAAAAGTACCCTAATAGTTGCAATAAATCGCACCATAATAAATTTCCGGTTCATGTAATTAAGAATTCATCTTTCTACTTCCCATCTTTTATGTCATCGACTTCTAAAAATTTGCAGAAATATTAATATTCAATTAGACGATATACTATTTGACATCACAAAAATCTGGATACTTAATATATAAACAAACAAAAACACTTGCAAGTTATTATTGTTTCCATTTTATATATAGGTACATATATATAGCTGAATATATGTAACAAATATATCACCTATGATGGAATACAATAATAAGGTCCTAGTAATAAATCATTTCGTGGGAGATCACATCATATAAAAAAAAAATCATAACACTGTCCTAGCACGATATATTTAAAATGCCACGAATGTCAAAACTAGGATGATCGAATACTTTTACATTTTGACAGTGCCGTAACAGGTCAATGAACTTTCTAAAACAATAGCCGCTCTTGCAATGCGGAATTAATTAAGCCGTTACATCGAGATCGACAAATGGTCTCAACAAATCAACCTACTAATACGTCACAATAATTCACGACAAAAACGTTAGTGTAGTCATGGTCAGTCCCGTAACATGTGGTACCGTAAATCAATGGTAGTAAAATTTAATGCCAGCGATATTTTCAGAGAATTAAAAGGGGTGCCACGGGCTAGAAAAATCATTGTTCCAATGCCCACGAAATCCCAAACATCCCAGTGCAATTGATCGCACAAAATCGATCACATAAACACACAAACCATCATTATGCAATCAACGCATAGTGGCTCTAGCGGTTTCAAATACTAGAACCAAACATCTTGGTAAAATGGTACCCACCACATCAACCATTTGCATCTTACGTAAAGTTCCTAATATCCTTTTTTTGTCGAGCTCGGCACTGGCGAGTCGGCGTTGATACTTTCACATTATATAAGCTCAAACCACGCGCATAAGTTGCGCTCACGAGGTGCGACCAAATCGCGATTATCGCGGCTCTTTTACTACGAGATAATATCGAGTACTTTATCGGAGACGGGGAACCTGATAACGGCCATGCCGAACTATCCCGGGGCCTAGTGAAATCGAAATGCATATGATTTTGCAGGACTTGAAAAATTCGGGTGGGTTTGTACCTCTCGTTGCACGACACGTATTACAGTGGTTCATTTTTCTGATCCGCAGTATTATTCTAAACAAGTCCTGCCAACAACCTGGTTAAGTTATTGTACTACTTTCAGATGCAACCTATATATTTTACGCAATGTTTACACGTGGATAACGTAACAACCAACGACTGAAAATACAGAATATTCAAAGGGTGGGACTTGGAAAAAAATTATTTTTAGACTACTTATATGCGTATTTTTAATATACATATATATATATATAGATTTTTTATTCAAATAAAATTTCTCCGTCGAATAAGACTTGGTAGTTTCATTTTCAAAATACCCACTTTATAATTTACGAAAATTATCAATATTTGTTAACGTAAATGTAAGTGGATTTTTCTTCGTTTAACGGTCTACGGCAAAAAATGAAGGAAAAAAATGAGGAAAAAATTTATATTTCGTTTACAAGCGATCAAGAAATGTCAAATGATCATATATATTGAACATAATTTGTCAACATACGATAACGTGGAAAAACATTACAAATTCAGAATTGCAATTTTTATTTTTCTCTGAAATTGGTAGCAATTAGAGAATTAAGGATTCCACATTCCAGGTTGTAAATAAAATCAACGTAAATTCAAGAAAAATTTTTAAGTATTCAACATTTAAAAATTGATATATACCTATATACGTTTTATGGGAAAATCTTGATTGATCTCCTTTTTCAATTTTGTTGTATTTCTTTTTTTTTTTTTTTTTTTTTGCTGATCTGTGCTCAAACTTTTTCGGTGTATAGATTCCTGCATCAGGTTTTTATAATTCAAATTGTAAAAACGCGCGATAAATCTGAGCAATCACTTTCACTCTAGATTGTCACATGTACTTTACTATACGAATTGCATGACTGTGAAAAAATTTCTTATTGTATAAAATAAAACAGCGGACTTGATTTTGGTAGATCACCGTAATTAAATTTAACAAGAGTTTAAAATCAGGAAGATAAATTATTACGCGTACATTACAAAATGACACACGACAAACTACGACCATTTATTATAGCAGTGCATTCCACGTATAGTGTAAAAAACTACTCATCTTTAGAACGCTACGAGTAAATCTGAAGAAGAATTTCGCAATAACGTCATCGATCAAAGTAAAATGCACATTTTACCAGAAGTCAATTTCGATCGTCGGCGATGATTTATGACAGGGTGGAACCGGGAATCGCAGCATCAGTGTTACACTCGCAATCGTAACTGTCTAACGCTATGTCGTAAAACACGGGAACTAGGTTGCTTAGATATATAGAGTGAGGGGTATAATCGCTTGTAGGTCGGCTATTATGCTGATCGAGCTAATTTACGGAATTTTACGAATGCACCTGTTGTTTTTAGATTTTTGCGATGTTTTTTCTCCTACACTCTTTCGTTTGAAATTGCACCGATATATATATATATATATATATATATATATATATATATATATGTATAGCAGAGATGGTGATGCATGGATGCGATGGTTTTCTCTTTTGATTTATAGAGTTTCGTCATCTTTTTAAGGTTTAATTTGATATGCCTATTTCGAAGATATAATACGTTTCTTCCTTTATTGTATTTCATCACGTTTACATAATTATTTGACATGAAACTTTTATTTTTAGATTTTTTTTAATTTGCGAGAATCGTTGTTTTATTGTTTTTAGGTCCTGAATTTATGAACGTAATATAAGAAAATGAAAAGAAGTGACGAATGAAGCAGAAATCTCGAAATCTCGTGGCAGTTCTCGCCCGTGCATATGAACCGCATGTGTATTTCATAATAATATGTGTATGATATGGATAATTAAATAAACTGATATAAATATATAGAATATTTACTTTCTATAGATAATAACAGATAATTTCTTCAGTTTTCAGCTGACAATTTTCAGTGAGCGAAAAAAATTCATTGTATACTTAACGATTTAGACGTATTTTATTGGACCGATGATCAGTAATTTGGCGATCCATAATAAAATTATGTGTCGATCGAATATATAAACAACTGCATCTGTATATTACAAGAAACTGCACTCGCAATAAATCGACGGCGGTTGATTAGGTTTCCTACATACACTGATTGCAAGAAAGGCGAAAAGGTCAGATCCGAGAAAAACGAATGGTAATAATAACTTTTACTGATATCGGTCGAGCGCGGAACAATTAAATTTATCGAAATCAACCCGATATAAGATTGCTTTAAATCTAAAGCGTTTGATGTCTCGAATCGCAATTTATCATCTAAACCGAACGTGCTGAAATTATCGACCCTGGAGATCTACTTGCTTCTCTCGTGCAGCAGAGTCGTGTATACCTCGGGGCAGGTGTTTTGCACTGCGACATTATACTGCGCACAGGGTGTCTTAGCGCTGATGCAACATCCGTGTTGGCATGTCAGGTTCTTTATGATGGTTAGACGTGTTTACATTATGTATTACGTACATTGTGCATATATTTTCTACCATTGTAAATCTAGTAATGCCAATAACATTGCCGGCGACGACGTTGACGTTTATAACGCGATGGCAATGCCAATGACGAGTATCGAGATTTAATACTATAATTATTTGAAATCATTTGTATTACAAATTATGAAGTTAGATTATCACGATGACAATGCCGATGAGCAGCAGTGGTATACCAACCGTGGTATCAGTTGTAACGATTATGTAGTTCATATTACAATTATATTAGTCACTATATGTGATGCTAATGAAACGAAGATGAGTATGAAACCAGTTGTCACAATACCCTCGTAAAAAAGTGGATAAAATCGTATAGAATCGAATTTCAATTCTATCTGGATTTTAAAGAAACCGATACATTTCCGATAAATTTCCGATACATTTCTATCAGTTTCCGATTCTATACGATTCTATCCACTTTTTTACCAGGGTACTGATTATATTGATGACGAGTTATTAATAAAAATGTTGCTATATGTATGTTTATGGTGACTTCGCCATTATGACCGCGTATAGGAATGACATTGAAACGTTAACTCAATAAGAACCGAATTAAATAAAATCTAGGCCAATAATTTCTGACGTGAAAATCAAACATCTGACATCAAAAAATCGTATTTTTGTAATTGTGTACGTAAGGTTATAGTGCGTAAAGTACTTTAAGAATTATCTTTTACTATTACCTAAATACAACAATAGAATACCCATCCACAATATATTGACATTGCGGTTAAGAAAAGAGATATCCCTATGGGGTGAACTAAAAGCTTCCATCTTTATGCTCATGTCAGCTATGTACAAGATGGTGGCTTGATATTGATATTTGGGCACTATTTCGATTTTTTCGATTTTTTTCAAATATAACCATTTTCAATAAAGATATTCTTACATAAACAGGTCTCTTGATATATTTTGGGTACTTGCTCTCTTGATTACATTCTCTTTATTAGATTTCCCACGTTGAAAATGGTGAATCCAAATTAGCGAACCCAACATGACAGCAAGTATATTTTATTTTATTTTTTAATTATGTAGTGTAGAAGAATTTTTTTCGGTAGTAGATCATGAATTTTTTTAATGCAAAATGGTAGCCTATAAATGAGCGAATGCAATTTCCGGATTTTGGTTAATTTTCTTAAAAATTTGTATAGAAGGATTTTTTGAATCGTATACATTACGAATTTGCCGTTAGATTTTTTGGAGTCAAGATGGCGGCCGCGGATGTGACAGCAATGGTAACGATTATATACATATGTGTGTGTTTGTGTGTGTGACATTTATACCAATCACATCAACGGTAGTTGTCCTGGTGATAACGTAACTGATGATTTCGACATCAATATATAGTAGCAGTAAGCGTGGTGAAAGTACATGTGGTGATATTGACCGACAAAAACAATGATTACCACAATCGAGACAAAGGGACAGTAATGGTGTCAACAATGGCGACAATGTAAGTGATGATGACGATGATGATGGTGACGATGATGAGAGCGAGAATAAAATTATACCATTAGCCTTCTCCTAAAAATATCTTCGCTTCATCACGGCACCTGCAGAATTCTTTTCTTTCGTTTACTTGGTGCAATCGGTCGACTTCCGGAATTGCAAGTGCTCCCGCGCCCAGCCTGCCTTTCTTATACGATCTTCCACGGCGAGGTCGTTACTATTCGAGGCTCGTCGCCGGAAACGGAAACCTGCTATTATATCCCCGGGAACGTTTAGGCCGACTCTACGCGAATTCTACCGACATTCGAAGGTTTGACACCTTCGCCTATTCGCGATGTAAAAGTCGAAACTGCCGTACACACTTGTGGAAATATTATATATATACATATACGGTCGTTTCTTGGAATATCAATAAATAAATTATATTCTTATCTAGTATTGAGAAATATTTGCGAATGTTGCAAACTGATTGTTAACATTTGTATTTCTTTATTATAGCTTACTTTGTTCCGATTTTTTTATGGCTAAATTGGAAGGTATTATTTGTGTTGCAAGGTATAGGAAAATTAGTCGGTGAATGATTATTGAAAAACTTCCGTTTGAAACTGACTTGAATTTTTTCAGAATAATTGTAGGTTACGCTTATCATATTTCTGCCAGCGGCGCATTCCATACCAATTATTCGTTCAACGATTTAAAATGCTAACAAATTTTAATACTATATATATATATACACGATTGTCGATTATTATTTAAATTATACGACATAAAAACATGATCTAATAAAATAACATTTTTTATTTATAATAAATTATACTACGTCACTATTAAGTATAATGTAACTGATGGTAACATACTGCTAATGATCTACATGTACATAGACCTGCATTATCTTTTCCATGCCACGGAGATGCGCGTTAAGCGAAAACGAGAGATTCCCTACTTAACTTTTTCCACGAACTTTGCAATGTCTTATATTTAAAATCACAAAATTTAAAAACTGATTGTTTTCTTTGTATCATGTATATAGCATCCATCATATTCATCGCGAAGAGCTCATCATTGAGCGGAAGTCGATGTTGAAACTTTCAATTAAATTTCTTCGCGCGACAAATTGTATTAGAGTCACGATAAATCAAAGTCTGATTATATTCTTATAAAAAAGAATAAATATTCAGTCGATTGTTTTAAGGAGTGCTTGTGCAACGAAGTGCCGTCATTTATTTTTTATTAGTAGGAAATATAACGAGATTCCATTTCTCACGTACATAATAGCTGTTACATATTTATAGAGAATAATAAATTCGACAATTCGTTCGGTGGTAGAGTAACATTTATTTCAAAACGTTTTATTTGAAAATTTATTATTCCATATTTATTATTATCACGCAACAACATATAGGCTAGCACGATAAAACGTAATGTATTTTGCATGCATATATATATATATATATATATATACATACATTTTTAAAAAGTTTTAAAAAATCCGTTCACTATATATTCGGAAATACAATAGTTCGTCGTCTCGCGAAAACATCGCGGAATTCTTATATATGCATACTCGTATATATATATACAATATAAATTCCGCTATATGAATGACGAATGGAGCCTGACACTGAACGAGCCTCATCGGTGATTCGCTCGACTGTGAATACTGCCCACGTGCTCGCACTTCCATACGTGTGCGTCAGATCGAAGGCGTTTCATTGAGAGCAAGTAATGAATGAACGAAGAAGGATGCTGGCATCAGTGCGGCTGGTATGCTGGCATAAATTCGATGCGAAACCGATGTTTTGCTTTTACGGTATTGCAATTTAATCGCTCCTTAATTAATCATTATTACAATCTGTCGATATAAATATACCTCTAGGCAATTTTTCAAAAAAAAAAAAAAAAAAAAAAAAAAAATACAAACGAGCTAAATGTGTTAACAGCCACGATTTTGTACCGCCGGCGTCTCGATTTGTAATCTTGTCGAATTCTCGATAGTTTATCTATATGCAAATATATAATATTGCATTTGTGTTTTGGCATGAATGAAATGAGAAGTATAGTAACACTGCGCGATAGGTATCTGCGTAATACATTGGATTTGTCATAGTGTCGGTGAATAATCTTTATCCAGTGTCTTTTGAGTAATTGACTTGAAAATTTATTCCGATTAAGTTTTATCTTTAGTGGGATATTACGTTTGAATATTTTACGCTGGTGTTGAGAACTATAAATTAGGGAATATAAATCAGTGATATAGTTATACCTGTTATAAATACAAAATACTTAGTTTACTAGACTTTTTTCATTATTCTGTAATATAGTAATATTACAGTAACTATTATAACGTGATTATTTACCTAGTAGAAAATGGCCCCAGTTTCTGCCCAATTTTTCTAGCCTCTATGTTAAAAGTAATGGAGTCCAGAAAAAATGGCTATAAACTGCATGGTCTTATTTTCTACCTACTAGCGTTAACATTCTACATTTAAATTAAAACTATCAACATTTAGTGTATTAACAAAAAATGTCGAATTGATTATAGTCGAGATCCATCGAAATTCGTTAAAGTTCTAGCAATAGCCGCAGATTTAACGCAGAATGTATAGATCAATCATTATATTTTTACTTCATTCACTCTTTTGCCAGAGCGAGTTGAGCTTTAATCAATTGTCAATATCGTCTTTCGATGTTGGAATTGAAATTATTTTTTTGTGTTATCACGAGACTCCTGATCGATTAGTTCCTTCTTGTTTAACTGTCAAGTTATGTCATGCTTAATTCTGTTATTAATATCGCTTATATAAACACATTCCACCTTCTCCACCTCGACTCATGATGAAATGTTGTTTATACACAAAATATGTGAGATACGATACGACATGACATTAGTAGAAGTTACCATATATAAACATATATTTATAAACATCAGATATAAACGTAAAAGATATAACTTATATGGGAGAAAGTCGAATGATCCGCGTGCTACCGTATGAAAAATATTTATGATCCTTGCAGAGTAGTGGAAATTATTCAAATTTTATCTTCTTTGGATAACTGATAAAACGATTCATTTTTCTTTGGTATACGTCACTTGACCGATATATAATCGGCCTATTACGCACTGACCCTACTCGCGCACATACTTATACTTGCTTGCACGTAAACAATATTCATACCTACGCAAAGTATATAAAATTAATAAAAGTGAAATTAATATATGCTTATATACGTATAAATATAAGGAATTACTATATAGGCGACAAAATGATTCATTTCGCTTGTAATCTCGATTTTACATATACATTATGGAGAATATTTAACAAATAAATAATTTTTTTAAATATCGTATATAATTATTAATGTAATATATGATAATGATCCCGCTATAGGGATATATTACAATATAATAATAAATATAAATTTATATTCAAGATAGGGCTGCCATGAATATTAATTATTTGATAAAACGTAGAATCAAAATATGACATATTCAATGCCAAAATAACTGTTACGGTGACTTACTCTTACTGAAGTCGAGAGGCGTATAAGGGGATTCTTTAATATTTAAGGATATTTTAATATTTTTCAAAACGAAATTCACTCGTAACGTAATCTCAATAAAATTGTAATAAATTGAATGATTAAGAATATTGTATAACAACTTATTAATAAAATTACCCGCAACGTTGCCACTATAGTTTCGACAGTTTACTTTTCCGATAATTATAAGTTTATATGACATAAATTATAATATATGGTTTTTTGTTAACTTCTATTATTATTCTGCAAAGATATATTAGCAATATAATGACCACGAGGTGGGTTTTTTTCATAAGGTATTTGTTGAAACATAATTAGTTCGATGGCCCCTTCTCAAGTTACTCACGTGTAAAGGTTAAGTAACGTGTGAGTTGTTACTACATTAAGCATACCATTTTAAAAAATTATGGCGAGAAATCTATCGCTAATTTTTACAGTACTTTTACTTAAAATTTTAAAAATATACATATTCAATGTTACCTGTCACAATGACAAATTTTCTCATGAAGAAAATCTGTCCTCCAAATGCCAACTATATGATAATAAAATTTTAAAGGAAATTTTTTTCCGTATATCTCAGTAGAGGATCTGTACGGTTACGTCACTTGAGCAAGGTACTCTCGTTGGTATCGTCTGCACCCTTCTTTTTTAATTTAACGACTCGCGTATATAAATTATTATTAGGTATAAAACAAATGTAATTACATATTGGTATAGCCAACAGGAAAAGGTTCGTTACAAAATTACAATTTAGAAATGTCATCGGTCTCTTTTAAGTTGTCCCGAACTAATCGATTGCAATTAAATAAAATCTGACATATACTAACTCATAAGTTTCTCAGTATAAGGAAAAGTCGTTCTTCTTGCTCATTTACATTGGGTCACGTGTATTTTACATACGAATTAATTATGAATATGCTCATTTTGTGAATCGCAGGAAATTTTGAGAAAATGCCGAATATATTCGTGTACCGAATATACATACCATGAAGGTCTACCAGTCCTTTTCATTCTCGAACAGAAGAAAACGTTGAAATATCATATAAAATAGTATTGCATAGCAATTACGTTATTACTTTTAGACTTCCACAATTGTTATACAAATTTAATATTATTTATAGTCATTAGTATATAATTATAAATCCTTCTTTATGAATTTATGAAATATTACTATATTTAATAAATTATATATTTAATTTATTACTATATTTAATCAATAAGTTCATTAAATTTCAATTTCTGTCATTTTGAATTATCGCCTTAAATTTTGATTACATTAACTCTAAAAAATATTGCATATTTTTCTTACATTTATGTATATAAGTATAGTCGGTAGCGAATTTATAATGGTAACGTGACGAAATTAATAATAATATAAATAATATAGATTCAATATTGTTTCGTTCTTTTTTTATTTTCCATTATTACGCATTATCCTTAAAAAGCCACATTTGTACTGCACATATATATACATTTAGTCACTATAGCTTTATGCAGCATAAGAAAATCAGCAATTTAAAATATACTTCCATCTATACTTCCATATGCAGCCCGGCTAAAGGAACGGCTAAATCAACAACCGTGATTATAGGCAGTAGCCATATTAGCGAGAAAATGAGATTGAATTAACAAGATTTACGTCTGTTTCTCCTACACATATTCTTGTATTATAAGACGCTGTATTTGCAATAGAAACATTCATTGCAAGATTTTCACTCAGGAATGAGAATTACATATAGCAATTTTTAGAGGAATTTAATGCCTGCAAATTCAAAGTGAGTGCTGATTTATGTATACACATGCAGCAATTTTTTGTTGTGAAACGTATATCTCCTCGTATATCAATATATTTGCATTTTCGTTAACTTTCGTACTGCAGCGATCGCAATCGGTACTAAATTCGGAATAAGGTGAAACTCAAAAGAATCCCACGAACGTGACAAAACGAAACATTCAGGCGCCACTTTGAATGCGGAAGCTCTCGGGATCCCTAATTTTGTGAAAAATCGAAAGTTCTCGAGTACAAACACATGTAAGTCGAGTATACTCATGCGTGAAAGGCACATACGTGACATGTGGGCGTCAACGTTTTGGTTGAATTCGAGCGGTATATATAGAGATACATGCCAGCTTTTCCGACCAAAAAGACTTTTTTTGCAGTAGCTGATGTTGTTAGCGAGAAAAGAAAAAGCTGTATATAGTATAACTTGATTAACCGGATTCTTTTTCCGTTTAAACATGTTATAAATCAGCATACAGTAGTAGGCCGATTCGCTTCTACGTCTTACGGAATGCTTTGGATTAAAGTGCAGGATAACCCGAGACAATTATTACTTCATTTAATCTCAAGAATTATGGCTGAAGTGTTTGATAACTTACTTTCATTCATATCAGTTTCCACCTATAATAATATCGCTGCTGATCAGATGTATGTTCTTGTTAATTATATAAATATAGATTCGCAAATATATTGAAACTATAACAGCCACATAATCTATTGATCTATTGTATTTGTTTTGTTCAATTAAAACCAATTCATCAAATATTATATCTCTAAAATAGTTTTCGGTGCTATTTCAGATTCACTTATTCATTTGAAAAGAAATCGAAATATCGAATAAAGATCGAACTAATGCAATTCAACTATGCAGTAATGCGCGAACTGTCGTTACTGCATGCGTGGCTAGTCCTAAGAACTTGAAAACAAGGACTACATCGTTATCTGCTTTGATGAAAGTTCATCCCCCAAATAGCACAAATACATCCACTGAACGTCAATTGTACATTCACGCCGGACTTTAAGTTCACCCCATATTGAAATTGAACGCTGTTTTATAGTGGGTTTCTCACTTCAAGTGGAGTTGTTCGATTTTCACTAACAGAAAAATAAAGCCTTACTCCAAGAAATTTAAAGAGTTGCAATCATTGAGGAAGCAAAATACGCTGTAGAATTCTGATAAAGTATTGATATTTATGTATAACTTAGAAATTTGAATTTTAAAATAATTAAATTCTCAGATCTAAATAAACTAAATCTTTTTTAAATAATAACTCCAAAACAATAATTTAACTCGATAATTTAATTAAATTCAATTACATCGAATTGTGTCAAGTTAATACCAATAAATCTCGAGAGCAATATTATAAATTTGTTTCTTATTGTGTTTTATTTGTAATGTCATATAAACATTTATTCAAATGGTATAAATTTGTTTGTACATCAGTAAAACTTAATGAAAGTACAACTATATCCTGTCGACATTCGACGTACTTTCATTAAACGTTTTAATAAATAAGTGCACGTCAAGTAATAGCTTTTGTACACAAACAAATGCGCGAAGTTAAATAGACATCTTGAAGTTGAAGTTTCGATGACATTTATGCGCCATAAATGTTAGTGTTTACGATTTTAATTAACGGTAAGCAAAACAAGTATATTAGTTATTGAATTATGTGTCTTGGAGTTTATCGGCCAATATCGCTGTTCGTTTAAACCTACGAAACAATATTATTTACTGTGACTTATTCTGATAGATTTTCAAAACTAATTTTGCCCACGGATAAATAATTGTTAATTAATGTCTGCAATCTCTATTAAGCGCGTTTCGCTATTTCATATATAATATCTGGTATTAATTTAAATAATTTTTGCACTTTTAGAACTTTTTCACTTAATTTGGATTAGAAAATTGGTACAGAAATAAATAATTTAACGTATACGTTAAAAGTGTTAAACTATGCAGAAATCCATTCATTTTTTATAGTTCTGATGAGCAATTTTATTTATTATAACGTACAATGTTCATTTGCGACAATGATATAATTGGATTTGCTTAAAATCTGGGCGCCTGGGGGTTTATAAAATTTGCGGAACAAGACGTACGACGTACCCTTCTTTATTTTTTGAGTGATGCAAAGCGTCCAAAGTCTGTCCTGTGAAACAATCCTGTACTTTTGACAGATTATTTGCGGATTTATATATCTATAGCCCAAGAATTCGTCGTCTCGCATATGCTATCGCGCTTGTGCATTGGTATAGTTCGATATTAAAATAACAATTGTAATATTGTAAATAATAATAGTACATATATGTACGAAAATTTTAATATATTTTAAGATTAATTGCGGAAAATTGGTAATTATCTATGCATTGTACATATAACGGGCTGATGTATCTTTTGCAAAGTGAATATATAGTTACGCACTTGCAGAGGTAGACATTAATATATTCCACTTTAAATCAAGTTAATATTATTATAATCATTATTATGTCAGACTGGATCTGTAGGAATTTCCTATTACACGCATATATATATATATAAAACTTAACCGGGCATTGAACCTTCATGACATACCAATCTAAAGTCTCATTCAACACGAATGATTCAAATCATATTTATATAAAAAGAAAACTTAAAACGAAGTTATTTTGACTACCCTTTCCGCGCAGTAGTCGTTATTGTTTTATTATGTAAGTTTAGCACCTGGTCGCTTTATGAATTTTTGAGTAAAATACCTATTCTCTAAAGGTACAGAGAAATAAGTAAAAGAATGTAAGCTGGTTTCTTAAAAAAATTATAATTATAGAATAAAATTAAGAATCAAAGCACTTCTTTTTATGGTGGTCCAATTTTGACATTCACGATGAATGGTTGTATTTATTTGACAAAATAATGTTTTCTTAAGTTGAAAACCATTTTCAAATGTTATTATTGATATAACAGCGTGATAGACCAATAAATTTTAACGTCGTGTAAAAAAGTATAATAATGAGAAACATAAATCTGCCAGTATGAAAAAATGTGTCATAATCATTCATTATTCGACATCCATAAATACTGAAATGCATTTCTTTCTGCTCATAATAGAGGTAAGTGTATCGAAGAAAGTAAAAACAGTCGATGCAATGGCATTTCCGAGCCACTTTACATTCCGGAAGTTCTTGCAGATACGTGAAGCTCGATTCTCTGTTCTCGGTATAGGAGAACAAAAGGCCGAGGAGAAATTCGAACTGCGAGCGAATAAAACACGACAGACGTGGAGGGAAAACTCTCATTCTTGTACTTTTGTAAACCAGCACTGCAATTTTTGCTACTCGCCTGTAATACACCAAACGTACTTCTTACAAGACAACATAGCAATTTTTGAGATTGGATCGGTTTTTCCCTAAATTGAAAATATTTTTTTAGAATAATCGTATTAATTTTAAAAAATATTAGAAGAAAAGTTCTCTCAGTGTATCTCGGTCTTATTATTTGCGAACGTAACGAGCCTGATTTCCTTAAGAATATAATGGTAACGGCCCTAGTAGAAAAGAAAACATTTCGTAGACAATTCGATTAATGACCATGTTATAGGTGTAGCAGATAAGGACATTTGAAGACAAAAATGGATAAATTTTTACTAGGTATGTATATTTTATATAAAGTGATGAATAAAAGTAGTATCCTATTTTATATTTTGGTGTTGAAAATGATGTTCTTGATGCATAGGAATATTTATGCATTTTAGTAACTGACATTATAATGACAACCTTCTCTAACTGATATCTCCAACTTTCTCACGCCTGTAGGTGTTAAGAACGAAAAGTATATAATATACATAGATAAGATGCAGTATAATTTTAGATGCGATGTTCCAATTCTCAATGTAAATTTGTAAACAAAAAATATATACATATTTGAAAAGGTAGTTTTACCTTTTGTAATTCATGCATAACTTAGAATATTCGTGTATAATGTACTCGGCGACAGCATGCAACGTGTACGCGTAATAAAACCACCAAACTTACCTGCATACAGCACGTATGTATACACAATGTACTTATTTCTATACACATGGCTTTTGTCGTCACCATTTACTCAGTGCAAGTATCCGAATAACAAAATACCTCAGGTGACCCAATTTCGAAGGGAGAAACTTCTCGACAGCTGCTGGAAAGCGTTCTGACGTATATAAAACGACAAGAACATCCAAATCAATTCTACGAAAACATCAGAAAAACGAAGGCAAGTGCTCTCAAAGACCGCCGAGGCGAGGACAGCATTGTTGGCCTTAATTCATAACTTTAGTGTGGCGATTCTCTCAGACGCGTCGCAAGTGAAATAACAAAAAAAAAAAAAAAAAAAAAAATTAACTGTAAAAAGCATCGCGAATCGAGTCTAGAATCTTTAATGATAGACAACCGCCCTTTGCACAATTACGCGGCGGCAATAGCTGGTTGATCGGGAATACGAGTAACGCTCATGGCGCGCCGCCAACATTACTCGCGTGACGAGCAGTAATTAGCACGATGATGTGCGTCTTTTTATCGGGTTTAAACGACCAATTAATCGGCTCCGACCGCTTCGATCTCTTATTACTTCATTCGGGAAACAGTCGTGACAGCTGGACTTTTTCGACGGATGTCTTCGTCCGCCTCGATTCAAATGCTGGGAATGCATCGAAGACACGCGAGATGAATACGCCAAGTTGTGCAAGTCTGAAGTAAGAAATATATATATATATGTTTAGATGAATGAAAATGACGTTTCGATATGGCGTGTATGTCGGGGAAGTGCAAGAAAGAGGATATTCTGCTTTTTCTAAAGAATATCCTCCAAGGGATTCCACTTTGTTCGCAAGTAATTCGTGTCAAGAAATATGCGACACAAATTTCACATGGTTAATTTTTTTTTTTTTTTTTTTTTTTTTAATCCACGTGTTAAGGACAATTTATATGAAATATCCAAGATACCAAGAAAGAAAATAGATATAGATCTATATAGATCTTCATAGTTTTATTCTATAGAATATCAATATAAATTAATGATCCAGCTTTCTGCAATCGTTCGCGTAATTATGTTCCAGACACTCGACCAGAACAAAGTTAGGGATGAGGATTTGGTATAATAAGAATCTAATATAATTAACTTTAATAAAAACATATTTCTCGTCTTTTCACATGAAATTTATTTTGAATTATTATATAAATATGAAGTTTTATCATGTAAAATTCAGATTTACGAATAAGCTTTAAATCCAATTATTATTTAAATATAGCAATTGATTACAAGTTTCAATTACCAAGTTCACAGAAAAGGTATAAATGATGATAAGCATTAGGTAATATTTTTCAAAAGAAGAGCGATTAATTAGATTTTTGTACATTATTTATTATTTTTCTTACGTTCAGTATAGAAACTGCAGATGAAATACAAGAGAATCGTCACTCTCGATTAAGCGAGTTTCGTTAAAGTTATCGCAAGATGCTACGAAACTCCTACGAAATCAAATTCATTGGAGCGCATTTCGCTTCGATGGTTTCGATAGCGTCAGTTATATCGTTAAAGAATTCGTGTCGCCGCGTGAAATTAAAACTGAAAGTTATTTCATTCGTATATTCTCTGTAATCTATGTCATTGACTGAATAATTAGTACATAATCCTAATATAGAAAATGAATTAAGTTTCTGACCTGCTTTTTTGATCCCGTATACAAGTAGCATCAGAATTAACAGAATGACCCGACACTATATTATATACATACTCTATTATTTTCGACTAGAGAAGCCTAACAATAATAATGTTGTCGCGTATCATCGATCAGCGCACCATATATATTACAACAATAAATGTTAACCAAATACGACCACGTCGTTTGAATACATACTACTTTTGGGCACGAGAAGGAGACACGCGAGGTTCAAAATTTTGAAAATCATCGCAGCAATTCACCAAATAAAAATTAAGTATAGTAATAATAAGCAAACATTAAAATGAATAGCTAAGTTTTGTCACGACCATCAAGAAACGATTTTATATACTGAAAGATCATGTACATTAGTTTTATATCGAAAAAGAGTAAACTTAAAGAAATTCTGCGTTAAGTGCGTACAATTGTCAGAATAATTGAAAAACATAAAAGCCGAATAGCATTCGATTTCCAGTTTTTAAAATCATTACATAAGGTAAAATGTACATACACGCTTAAAAATGGCGTTTCAATAACCATCGCTATCTTATTTTTACTGTTATTAACTTATTCTATACTCATTACGGCCATGGTGACCACTTCCTGACCGTTAGATAATGGCCAATGTCGCTTACTTCGCAAACTAACCGCGATAAATCGCGCTCTCGATCGAAAAGAATCACAAAACCGTGATTTTGACATGGTCTAATGAATTTTTCTTTTCAGGAAGAGACGCGACCATCGTTACGACAGGCAATTAAGTTACAATTCTCGAACTGCTGTGGGCCCTCTGCGATCAACTTTATTCTCGATCTTTTATCGTACACTGACACGTTGCAAATGACCTCCGGCATTGCCTATCACACTGTTGCCGGTGCGCAGGTATAAGAGTATCCTCGAGGTGTCTCCTCGTCATGTCCTTCCTGCCGAGTCGTCTTTTTTAACAAGTCCCACACGAAATTTCATGAATACAATTTTCCATTTATCCCGCGTCATTGTTTTACGTTATGGGAACGTATCATTTGAGAAGCGTGCACAGCGGGCTTTGATCGGAATGCGAAAAAGACGCCTGTGGCACCTGCACGTATATATATATACAAATGGTCGCCGTTATATGCATGTTTACAGGTAAAATCAGAAACGAGTCTAATTCAATACTGCATATAATTTCGAAAATTATTTCGAGATTATTAAATAAAACGTATGACTATATCAAGTAAATTATTGGTAATTATAATTTACATTTCATTCAGCTGCGGAGTGTCCAGTTATATAATTATTTTTCGTTTTCATTTAACTGTAGTTATAATGAAATATAAATGAGTATATAAATTAATGTGTATACTTCTTTTCCTGACATGCCGAGAATAGTTAATGTTTTAACGTACAATAATGTGTGTAATGTTGTAAAAGCTTTTTTATACTGGCTTCCATTTGTTCTTTGTTTTATGGATTATCGAATTTGCTCGGTTCTACTATTGATTCTTAATGGAGTGAAATTGTCTCGAAAATGTGACCATGCCAGATGGCATTTCAAAGTCAGACTTTCATCGCGAGAAAAACTGACAGTACTTATGATGAAAGTAATTATACTTTATAAATGTCCAATGTAAGTGTGGTGCAAATAGATGTTCCTTATAGTATGCTCTACTCTAAAGAAATAAGAATTTCTATTATATAATGGAGGCTCTCGTCAGATTGCCGACTGGAATGGAAGCAAGTCCAAGAAATTATGTTAGGTATTTATTCTAGCAGCTTAGATGTTTTGGTTTTTAATCAGGGTTCGGTTTGATCAATGTTTGGTTCGATTCTTCTAATAATTAATCTATACTTCCGCGACAATTTATTAATTCTTAATATATTTAATTGCACTTATATATAAAAAGTGATAAAATCTGTGAAAATTTAACCAAAATTTGAAATAATACTTATTAAATAGAATAGGAGTTTCGATGGCATAACTCGTGGCTGCAAAAAGAAAAAGTATTTCATTACAAAGGCAAAAAATGGAGTTGAAATGCAAAACTATGAAATGGAATTGCGTCTAAGTATAGCCTTTCCTCTATGTCACAAGCGTCTGTAAATCCAAGCGTCGTACCGATTAGTTCTATCCGAATTAAGATGTAAATGAATCTCCTGGCACAAATGTAAATTAAGATCGTGACTTACCAATTCGCGCCTTGTGTGACAACGACATCGAGCTACTTCTTGAAAGGTGTAACCGCAACCCCGTGCGTAAGGTTACACGTTTCGTTGCGCAATTGAAAAATATCTAAACTCTTTAGTATATATGCATAAAGCAGACAGAACGAGAGGAGGTTAAGAGGACAACAATAAATTTCACACAATCGAACAATGGGAAAATAGAAAATTCGCGTTCACAAAACTGTCGATACAAATCAGATAAAAGGAAAAACACTTAAGAGTGTTGGATAAAATAAAAATTATAGGCTACAATGCTAAAGTAACGCGCACAAGAACAATTTCTTGTGTAATTTTTAAAGAAACATTTTTTCAATGTTGCTTTTTTTACAATTTTATAATAATTACAGCCATGAGAAGTTATTTTTAACCATAATTCCATCGATTATCGAGCGAGTGTGACAAACTTTACACTCGTGAATATATAAATCGATAATTTTGCCCTTATATCTTTGATTTTGTTTTTTAGTCACTATAGTGATTAGTCGTAAATATTGATATAGTACTATGCAGCGCCGTCCAGTTATACAAAATCAGGAACAAAGAATTACATATATAGCACTATGCATTAAGTCAAATCGTAGGAGTCCATCAGCTGAGCCACGTAACTGAAAAACTATTCAGACTTTCTCGCAAGTTCTGCATATCATTCCTATCATAATATATACACACAATTAAGGGGTTAATTTATGATCAACCAATTAAAATATAGTATTTACAAATTATAACGAAGAGAAGGAATAGTAGAAAAGACTTAAACAAATGCAAGGAACTGGTGAAACTACCCAAGCGAATCGGTAAATTGTGATGCGGCTCCGACTAAAATCGCGTTGCTTTATTTTAAACGGCATCTGGCCGTTGTGTGATTTTGACCAGCTTGTCGTGTGTTTTGCAGTTACGTTCTTTATTAGTCACGAATACGCTCGATAACGATTCACTCATGGTGATTGCACATCAGAATACGGCTTTCCTGGATTTAGATTCTTTCATTGAAATCAAGTGGATGCGGTCGTCCTGTGTTAGCCAATTTCGTATTAAATTCTTGCAAGAAAGGTGCGTCTTTAAGTAGAAAGCGTGTAGGCAGCATAGTATGATGTACGAGCTATGCAAAAGGTTCAGAGAATATTCGATTCTGCTATTAGGCACGGTGATCTTTCATTCGCGCCCTCTCGATGCGACATTGAAATGCAAATTCCGAAATTCTTTATTCGACCATTGTGACATGCTTTTTCATTATACTTTTACGAAAATTGTCAAACCTTTCATTAATTCATATATTGTCATATACGTGACAATGCCTAGGGGTCAACTATAGAATAGAACGGATTGTCTCTTATTAAAATATTCATAAAGTTCGACAATCCAAAGAAAATGAAATCATTGTTACGACAAATTACAGGTCGTTCCAGGGGTATTACGAGATACAGAAGACAGTAACTTGGGATGTACTTAGTAGAAGGCCGCAAGCCGCAAGGTAGTTAAGAAATAATGAAGAGCAGCCAATGGATGCTTATTAATTTGACGGTACTAACTTATTAGCATTCGTATAATAGTTGCGGTATGTCGAGGTGTCTTCCATTACGCCGATTCATCGGAGCTAGACGCAGGAGGTGCAAAGTCGTGGGGTTCCGCGTCGGATTTTACGGAGCCGTATATCATCTCGCGTAACCGCCGTAAAAGTCGTTGAGTTTCTCGCTTAGGAAACTTTCTTCGCAACCGAAGAGCAAACGGCAAGAAACGCGATTCGCGTCAGCTGATTCGAGACGCCTCCGTCAAATCCCATAAAGTCTAAAGTATAGAAAGATACACGTCGTTATGAAAAAGTGCGTGGACACATGCTGGATGACTCATTTAGGATGTTGATTAACCCTCTGCGTCACAGTATTTCCTGTAATGACTGGTTACACTGAGGCAGGCATCGGTAACCTTTGAAGCTGGAATTTGGAATTTTTATGGAACTTTTAGTAGTTACGTGTAATATTATTCTTTTTTTTTTTGGTCATAAAATTGCTTAAGGAATCCAATAAAATTCACGTCATAAATGACGAATAAAAGTATCAAGGTGGCAACTTGCCGGAAATGTGAATTTCACCTGAACAGATTCCAAGAAATTCTCAATATCGTGTTCTACCAAAGTACTCTCTACTCTAACTTTTTGATAATTAACGAGGAATTTCATAAAAATTTGTACATTTATTTGATTGAAATGTAAACTTTCAGAATAATAATCTTAAGCAATTATATTCCCTACAAATTGAAAGAATACAATTGATGAAACTCGTAATATTTCAAATTCACGTCAGGTACAGATACGTATGAATGTGGATACATATAGGATAGGGGGTGAAGTCGGACGTAGACGCAAATGAGGAAACTTGCTCCGGGGAGTTACTGACTCAAGACCAACTGAGAACTTGCAAGATATTATCATAAAGCCGAATGCAATAATGATTAATAATTAAAAAAAAGAAAATTCACGTCAGTTGACAAGAGACTTTTGCCTGGTGTGATTGTAAATTTTGTTAAAAAATTCTTTTTATCTTCATATAATAATGAAGATTTTTTTCTTCATGTAATGAAATAGCTTTAGCATATATTGCATAATTCTCAAACAAATAATAGTTTAACAAAAATTATATAATTTAAAACGTCATGAATTTTTATTATTTCGATAATTTTAATTTTGAAGAATTTTTAATTTGAAAAAGACGTTTTGATGTGTGTTTTTTAAGGGAATTCCATCAAATTTATGAAATTAATATGTGTATTCTGTACTACAAAATTTGTTCAGAAGCATTTATTCGCATGATGAAATTATATGCTGATCAAACATAGTTTATTGATGTCATCTTAAAATGTTGATATCACTACTTAAAATAGAATGAGCCGTAACTTGGGCAACCGGTACATCGCGGCAAACAATGCACGCCTCTTTAAATATTTGCATCGTCAACCCCACCCTTTAGGTAATATAAGAAAACATTCTTAATACTGTATATGTTGTTTCCTTTGATGATTAACTCATCATTAATCCATAAAAATCTGGCGCTGAACGGTAAGTTTAACGGTCTCGTTATTATGTCATATCCATGTTGACTTGGTTTAATAAATTTGTTTGAGAAGGCTAATATTTATTATAAATTGATTTTTAGAATGTTTTAAAGTGTCGGTTGGTTTGGATATAATTTAAATTAAAGATTTAAATGTATTTCTTAAACACCGTGAACGAACAAAATTTATATATTTCTTTTTATATACCGTTGTTATATATATACGGTTAACTTTACACAGTTCAGTTACGGAGAAAGAGTTCCCCGGTTCGTTTTCTACAACAATTGTAATCGTTTTCCTCGATACCACCTTTATTATATTCGAAATGAAAAAGTATATAACGACCATATCGAGTCTTTGATATAATTTATACAATTTGTACATATATTGGTCCTTCTAACCGGATTTTTCTGTAAACCTTGTGCCACGTGGGTCATAAAATTGTTCAAGATTCCGCAAGAGCCTACACCACGTGTTAATTCGTTACTTGAAAAATAAAGTGCTTAGTGTGGACGTCTGATTTTTCGACAATATTTCCGGATTATTTCGAATCATGTAAATAGGGTCAGAAATCGAGGATTATTTTCAACCAATGTGGAGCATTGGAGTACTCAATCAGTCTCCTACTTCAGATTGGGGAAAATTCAAAGGTACAGCCAGTACAGCCCGGGAGAAATGGATCAGATATAATTATATCTGAATCACGTATGATTTCAGATATAACGAATATATAATTATATACGGATTTTGATCTGATATCAGAATATATATATATAATATATATATGTATATATGGTCATAGATCGCTATATCTCAATTATACATATATGACCATCACATCTGGAACATATATGATCCAGATATAACAATATATGATGCAGATATTACAGTATCTGAATCCATTTTTTCCCGGGAGTTTCTGATTAGATAAGCATTTTCTTCTTACACTTGAATTCCTTTCAAGTTTTAAGTAATACTTTATGGGTTCCAACATTTTAATTTTCTTTGAGAAGGGGGCACAATACGAGAGATTGCAAAAATGCAGCATCGCGTCAAATGTATGACATTATACCTAAAACTAATTCAGTTAAATCTACCTTATTATTGTTATTGTATCGTATTGTTATTCACAATCCTTCTGAAAAATGTTTTTATATTCCGCAACATCCTGTATTTAATCCCTCCTCTCTTACCACTAGGATTCTTGTCGTATTTGATGTTTCCGCGAAATCATTATCGAAATCGTCATATTACGATGTACTTTTAATGGGTCCCACAGTCCAAAATTACCTGATGTTTACAATTTTATTACGTTTTCGACGACATGAACTCTGATCGTGCCTTTTAATAATTTGACGCTCATCATTCGAAGTTCCACTCGATACATACGAACTAAATTTGGTGAACTTCTTTTGCTTTTCTAGCTATTCGATGATTTTTGTGAAAAATCGGGAAAGGGTCCCGTTAGTAAAATAATAGAAAACGATTTTTATTCAGATACAATTGCATTGGCATAAATGTGACCTCCGTGTAGTCTTGACTGCCCATTGTGTAAGATACTCAATTCGGACTATATACAATTGACAATAAATAACGTAACGTCCTTCTCCTATTTCCGTCGTCGTCAAATGATCGCGCGGGATTCAAAAGCCTCTTCCAGCGAATGATGAATATTGCGACGCGGACTTATTTAGTTGATGACGATATTCTAGCGCTCAGCTCTTTGAGGAGGGAATTATAGTGTCCCACGTTAACGAGCACCTGAGCGCGTTCTTATAACTAAGCGTCAGTGCCAAGCTCAGGCGTGAAATGTGGCCACGAGTCTGCATTCGCGGTTAGTACTGCTGGCCTGTAATGACAGAGTGTGCTTGAGACAAGGTCGGATGCTGGTAGACCGCGTGAGGCGAGGTCTGCAGGGTTGTCAGATCCTGGGATATGACACCAAGTTATACATGAGGGACAAGTGACTGCACTTCCGACACCCGATTAGAGATGAAAGTTTAATTTCTAGCGCTTTGAAGCCATTGCAACACTACGGTTGCTTCCGACAAAATTAAAGTGATGAGTAAAGCGAACAGCTTCATTTGAAGCTTAACTGACTTATTAAAAAGTGTCAAGAGTAACGTTCCTCAAAACTCGCTATGCTTTGCTGATTTCACGGGACGACTTTTATGCGACTAGTCTTGACCTGCCGAGTTGCACGAAAGTCGGGGAACATAGAAATCGTTTAGATATGTTGGGACATCCATATAGGTTATACAAGAAAACTGAATACTGGAGGGTAAAGGAGCACCTCAGTCCAGTGATAACAGCCAGAATCGTTGCATTTGAATTTGGATCGTAACAACAACTGATTAGATCCACCCGGGTGTATCGTACAACCGCGCAATAACTGTCATCGTCGTTTGATGGCGTACAATATCATCTGTAACGAGACCTGATTCTAGGTGAACTGGAATGCATCTTTAGTTAGGTTCCATAAAGCCCTGTAAAGTCGCTTCTGAATCCGCGTTCACTTCAGAACAGTGTTGGCAAGCGACGACTCAGATATATGATCCTGATGCAGCATAGATGTTTTCGCTTACAAACAAACCACAGACCGAGGCACGTATTGAACTTGTGCCTTCCAATTTGTACACAGTTGGTGACATTTTACCACATCCATTCGAGCTTGGTGAGATAAGCCTTTAAATCGTTTACCAATGTAAATTGAATGTCCTCTGGAACATGCAGGACACCGCCAAAGATTCGCGATCATAGGAGCGCCCGGTGACGCAGCTTTTCGTAACGATTGATATTTCGGATTTAAATTCGACAAGCCTATACCGTTTCCATTACTAGTTGATAACCCATTTCTTTACGACTCGAGGTAGAGAATCTAACCGTGCCATGATTCCGTATAAGGGTCAACCGAATCTCCAAGCGACCCTATAGAAACGATAATTGAAGCTAACTTGTAATAAAGTAATAAAGCTGTAATAAAGAAAAATTAGATTTAAGAATACCTCATGCTACACCAAAATTTTGGCTCGTAGAAGGGAGAAATTCTGCACTATAGTTGAAAACTACTTTCAATTTGGTTGCTGTGGATGCCACTTTGGCTGGAAGCTGGACGATAAATCGTCGAGGATTTTGTCCAAAATAATTCATAAATCCCTAACTTCTATAGTTTCTCATGTCATTCTTTCTATTTTCTTTTGAATTGTTATTTTTCTACCTGTAATACTGTACGTCGATAAATTATGTTATGAGATTATATTATTTTTAATTTTCTCTTTAAAAAAGTACTTATTCTGTAATCTTCTTATTATTTAGCCATAAGATAACGCGTGTATCGCAATCAAGGCTTAATTTTAAATAAATACAAATACAAATAGAAAGCCTCTGCGAAGACCTGTTGGCGTGCCGCACGAGGTGTCCCAAAGAAGGAAGGGCGTAGAAACTTCTTGTCGCGAACGGCGAGGAGCAATTTTATCAGCTCTTCCCACTTATGGAGACCACAAATATGTACACAACTCTTTAGAGAATACCCTTACAGTCACCTGTAACACCATCTGCAAAGGTTCCAGACGATATGTTCGCAGTAAGTGGTTATCATATGGGAAGATGTGTTATGAATACATATGAACTGAATCAATGCCATCCTCGTCATTAACAATTACAGAAAATAGTAGTGATGGTATGGGTTCGATACTCTAATAGCTTTACATGATTAATTCAAAAAAGACTGAAGAATCGTCTTTGTGTTTATTGACTGCACTGGCTTCTAACGCAATAAATATCATTTTTGCTACACGGAAAAAAGTATTGTTGTGCCAACCATATCACAGTTGATACAACTACTACTCTCCTCGGTAAATTAACCATTTCTATGGTTGATACGCAGCCATAGTATAGTTGTCCCAACAATGCTTTTATTCGGTGTAGATTCCATGAATTATATTTATTTCTTCTAATTGATTGCATTCTTAGAATTTGCTTCACTTCAAGCACATTGTTAAATTCGTACCACGTGCTCGATTCACATGCTATGCACCGCGCACATACAGTGAACTTGGATCATGGATATACTCAACCGTCAATCCAACACATGCTTGGCACACATGTAGAGACCCATTGGCGATCCCTATGCCGTGCTTAGACTTCTTCGCCGACGATGTTTACCTCTACGGAGGGAATCACCTGGGCTTGACACGAAAACCCAGTTACATCGTCTGCGAGGACGCCCTCCCACGCCTCGTTACACACCCGACGGATGTTAACATTGATTAGCGTATTCGGCATTCTATGCTCGCAGACCTTTGTTAGATTAGTCTTTTATCGCGATACGAAACTTATTTGTTTTGCTGTGCATTTCAATGACATTATGTATATTTTCTGCTAAATCAGAAAATTGCAAAATATAATCGATTACGTGACCAATGCGATATACAGTGATTGTACTCTGATGTGTGAGGAGTTTGTCACTCGAGCGAACAGTGTTCGTACGTGCATGGCATTTTAAAAAAATGGTCGAAAAGCTCTTTTGAGCGCTTTGTAATTTGATGCATATATTAAGAGAAATCGAACACCTCTTTGTATTATTCAAATTGCTTGCCATCCTTATAATATTAATATTATAACTTAATACTAAAATATTAAAACCTTGTTGGATAACACTGTTTTAAAAAAAGTGCTGTCAATTTCGAAAAACATTTTTAGATTTCGTACACATTTCATGGAATGTTTTATACATCTGCACGAAATGTTGTATTATATAATATAATTTTAGTATGCACGTATTAAAATTTGATACACAAGTCGATTGCATTTCATGTAAATTTACAATTAATTCTATCTCATATATATATATATGTTAGAAACGTATTATATCAGGACTTTTTTTTTATCAGGTGGCTATTACGAGGACATTTGGCTCTTATGAGGACTGTCCTCAT
>JAPYZR010000267.1:0-38167 GCA_030522945.1 Trichopria nigra | reverse complement strand
AGAGCCCAAACTTTGAAAAAAAGTTTCAATCTTTTTTTATTTATATTTTTATTGTTGAAAGGCTCTGTCGGTAACTGTTCTACTTTAGAACCACCTTAATCTGTAATAAGGAAAAGAATCGATTTCCCAAACTGAAATACTCTGAAACACGACTTCTTTTACAAGTCTGATGCGATCTCATAATCTACAAAATGCTTAACAAATATAATAGCAAAAAATGTTTTACAAACAAATAAATAGAAAATAATGAAAACCATAGTTTATGTTAAACATTAGTAAATGATCGAATAATCAGCAAAATATATTAAAATATTAAATATTATAAATTTCTTGTTAACTAAAATTAATATGAATTATCTCAGCACAATTTTAGTTCAATGTACTTGGACCATTATGGATCTTCCTAAATTAGTGGGCTAAACGATACTACGCTAAGGTCTTTCAATGTGTAAGTGTTTGAGATAGCCAATTATAGGTAATTAATAACATTAGAATCGATCATGGGTTCGCCCTTCATCAACTTCACTTAATGAAATTCGTCCTTACGCTTAATATTTCTATTTAATATATTTTGCCCTTTCCATTAAATTCTAAACGACCTTATACGTGATGATTTTATTTAAAATAAAAAATAACACAATTTGTATTACTTTTGGTTTATAGAGAACGAACTTTACATCGGGTAAAGGTGCATACTATAATGGAATAAAGCGTTATAGAACAACTATGTGAATTTTCAGACAAGTTTCAGTTCGAAGCTAAGGACACTTTGAACAAAGCATAAGGCTCTGGAACATGAACATATGATAATATATATATGGCAATCAATTGAAAAAGAATTGAAATCGAGGTTCACAAAATCAGAAAATGAATAAAAGCATCAAAAATATAAAGAATGGCGTAGAAAGAAGACAATGATAAATGGCGTATGGTGAAAGCAAAAAAAAAATTGAAACAAAATACTTGACAAAATTCGTTTTTTACAAATGCAAAGTATCTGCCAGTTTTGTTTCTATATATATATATATATACTTGACTATCGAGTATTTCGAAATTGTCATGGAATTAAAGAAGAGAATGATCACCAAGGAAACGAGGGTGCATTGGAAGTTCAAAAAATAAATTATAAACAGCTAAAATGAATTAAAATGAATTAAAAATGTCTAATGAATTTAATTAAATTAGTTTTTTGAACGTCTAATGCTTTTTTGTTTACTTGGCGCCGTGCACCGAGTTTACAGTAGAAATTGCTGTGTTATGTCAGACAAGGTTAATTAAAATAAAATGTTGTTTTCAAGAATATTGTAATTGTATAAAGTACCTCCTTTATTTATCAACAAATTTTATTTTGTAAGTTAATTTTTTTTCGAATATTAAAAAAGTGAAAATAATTAGTGTATTACAGGGTATTTCATTTATTCATGAAATATGTCAATTTTCGTCAGGTCACTCAAAACTATTCATTTTCTTCTATAAATATTGTCGATTTTTATCGATGTTATCTATTTTTATCGCTACATTCCTTAATTAATTTCTTATCATTTTCGAAAATTTGTGTTCACCATTTGTCTTTTGTAATGCACAAGCCTAGTATAATGTTGAATAATTTGGATTACGTTACTACAATTTTTACTTTGATTTGTTTTTTAATTTTATAGCGAACGGCATAATTATTCATTTCGTCGGTCAATAACACTGTATATTTAAATCATTTTAAACATTTTCTCAAATTTTCTGACTAATCAACCGTGTCTCAATTACGTCGTACTTAAACATGTCATTTGAATATTGAAATTTGGATCAGTTCTAACAAAGTAACTTTATTACTATATAAGTGTAAGAACACGCTCGTGAAAATGAACAATGGAATATTCACAAAATTCTAAAATCGGGAAAGTTCTTCATGAATCTGCAGTTTAAACAAATTTCAGAACTATAAGGAAAACACAATGGTTTATGATTCCATTTTAGTTACTTAGTGCTTCATGAAATTACTGCGTACTTGGGCATCGTGGACTCGCTTCGCGTTTATTCGAAAATATGATCATTAGTTTACGCCGCCCCTCTAGTTTTACAGTATTTCCAACCGAGATGTATACAATCGAAAATTTTCATTCTAGTTAATATAACGACTATTGCTCACGTTACCAGAACAGTGAAATAATGTAATATATATTTTATTGCATATACTATATTTAAAAAAATGTTAAATTAATTGGATAGTTTATAGAAGAGGCATAGATCCCAATACGATGTACAATAAAATTTGTAAATATGTGAGCGAAGAATTGTAATGGTGGATTGAAGACCCATTTGATTACTTATTAAAGACATCGCGTTTTGATTTCATTATGTTATTATGCAAACTGGCTCACAGATTTTTGCACATAATTATCAGCAGAGGTTTGACAGAGGATTTGCGTGATAAGCATGAGTTTAAAGTTTTCGAGAGCATACTTCGAGAAAGTATGAGACATACGCAATGATAAATAATGTCTAGCGAAGAAAGATAATTGCAATGTTGAAATGGTGATCTTGTGAAATTTACGTACTTTTTACGGCGGCAGAAAGAGGTGAAACGAACTTGACAGTAGAACTAATACATGAGCAACCTGTCGGTTCCCTTCCTCGTCGTTACTCCTAGTCATTAAACCCTCGACGTTAATTACTGCCTTCCAGTTCGTTGTAAGAGGACAAGTGAGTGTGTGCAAGGTAGTGAATGGGAAAGAGAGATAGCTAGAACTGCAGGAAAATGCAACGAAAAGGTTCATTGCTGTGAACTAAGTTTAGTCAGTTATTAATCAGGTTTGTACAATACACGATGGTAAACACTTGTCGACGTTTACCGTAGATGTAGGCTGCGTTCTCTTTTCACATTGGTTTTGCACATTATCATAGACACAGATGTAGGTCACGAGTCATTAATTTTTTTTTCCAGTACAATACCAGTCATTTTTTCATTATTGTAAAACTATAATCATTTATGATGGTAATGTGCAACAAGAATTGAGGGGATACATGATACTATTATATTCCAAAACATCTCATATTTGATTTTGTGACGACATGACCATTCTTGCACGGTGAACATTTTACTATATGTGACTTCAACAATGCTTATATATAGTAATTTACATATAGATAATGCTTCAAGATACTGAATGTTCGGACGATGTTCTAAGATAGTTCCAAAGCTACAGAGATGCCTCAAGCTGGACTGAATGGTCTGTTCGCAGATTACTCTCTGTCGGCTTTGGAGATTTTCAGAGATATGTGTTCGGCTTTTCTCAGTTTGTATCACTGACGAATAAGCTTTCGAAACATATATCGACCATATATGTTATTCGCAAATGATGTCTATATCTACCTGCACTCTTCTATATCTAAACAGTATTCTGTGTTAAGTGATATGGAATATGACATTATCGAACTAGGCGAATTTCTAAACATAAGGGAAATCGAAAGTGTATGCTGCGATTATCATTTAGACGAACTCAACATCATGCTTCAGAGGTCAATAAACAATTGAATACTGTCTGTTCAATATTCGATTCTCTTCGACAGTTGAGAAGACGAAAAGATTACTTTCATGACTCAGTCATTGTAAATCAACAAAACTTGCGACATTCTGTACGCTGAGTTTACTCAGAAAAAAAAAAACATACATGAATTTTCCAACTACTATCTACGAAAGTTGCTTCACTACGTCTTTCATTGAGTTTCATTATTTTCATCTCTCTTTTCCTCCGTTACCGTTCCTAATTTTAATTACCTACCCCATTTGCTGGCAATTAATTAAATACATGATTTTAAGCATCATTCTGTAAATTCACTGTATTAAATTTAGTATCTATAATATATTTGGTAAGGATAACGAACAAATAGGATAAATACTAGTAGAACAACTTCGATCACTCTACAATTCAGCTCTTCTACACATCTAAAAATTATGTTGCTACATGTTCTTTGTTAAGCAGCGAATGAGAAGATATTTATAACTCGCTAACATACACCGTCTTTTAAATTAGCGAAGAATTCTAATATTCCGTTAAATTGCATTAATATGCGATTGCTAATTGTATGTGTTGGAATACATTCGTTGAAATGTTTTCATTTTTAAATTATAACATATGTCAATATAACAGAGAGAATGAAATATCAAATACAAACTGACCTTGTAGTCTCTATGATGATCGTAAAAAGGCGATGCGGTGAGAGTAGGCTTCAGCCGTTTGTTCCGGTAGAAGATGAATGCAATTGCCGCGAGTAACATCACAATAACAGTTGTTAATATTCCTATTACCAAACCAATCATCTGCTTTGATTCCGGCTCTTTACTTTTATCTGGAACTAAAACCGTGAACACTTTCATAACAAGCTGGAACAATGATATCGTGAATTGTTACAGATAAAATTTGTTTATTTGTTCTGTTTCTTCGAAAATGTAAATAAAAATGTGATATCTTTTATATATACAGCATTAAATTTATGTTAACTCATATGAAATTAAATACACCTCAACCTCCGCGCAGTTTCGAATCCCCTATTATTGTTGAATTTCAATAAAATCAATATATATGTAAAAATGTCGTCTAATACATTCTAACTGAAATGTTACGTTTGATTGACGGGATTTTTCCCGTTGAATTATGAAAGTTTGAAGTTATACATTTTACGAGTTATGAGCGAGCTTTCGTAAGATGTGTCAGAGATGAACCTACTTCATAAAATTCGTACATTTAAAACTTTATAACTCGATAAAAAATTGAATTAAAGTTTTCTCCAAGGTACGTTTATGTCCTTATCTAAAATATTTCGTTGTACTCAACTATAGGTATATATATATCAAAGATATATTATATGTCCTTCTATTTGTTACATACAAATTTATTAGTACTTAATGAGTTCTTCTTGATGTACTTAATATAAAGTAATTTAAAGCTGCTCTTTAGTTTTATTTAATTGAATACATATGTATAAATCTTTGCTACAATCACATATGGGTGCGATTATCATGTAACATTGTTCTGCAAACCCTTATTAATTTATTTTGTCGCTTAATAAAAATGCGATGGTTAGAACATGGCTATACTAAACTCATCACTGCCCGAAGATTTTGTATATATGGCCAATTGAAATTATTGATTCATTGCACTCTTTCGGTTTTTCTGCATACCCCAGCACAGTGCAGCAAGAAGCATGAAAACGCGAGATCAGGTTTGTAGGTATAAGCAATGTAAATATTGATGGACGAAGGCCTATACCATAGGTGGACGTACACGTGTTCCCTAATTTATACGTGTAAAAATACAGCAGTATTTGTTGATGTATACCAATTGGGCGGGTTCCGTTAAATCGAACATAGAGGGTGGCTAACGTTGAAGCGTTTATCCCCTGCTACGTATGCTTCGACATTTCCTTTGTAAGGCTTTCATCGTTTCCCTACGTATTCAGCTAAACGAGCTTTGCTACGCATACATAGAATATATATATATCCATATTCGTTTTGTAAAATTTTCTGACCATTCTTTCTTATTAGCATGAAATTTATAGCCACTTAAGGTTGGTAATATTCAAAATGTAAATAAGGGGGGACTGCTTGTCCGATGATAATTGTCTAATCTGACAATATATGTCAGCTATCGATATTGTATACAGCTACTTTGTTTATCCAAGAATAACAATGCTAAATACTGCAGTGCAGATATAACATTTTATTTAATTATAAGAAATGTATTGCACTCAAATTTACGTTCAAGTACCTATTATAGGATTCCGTGCAATTATGAATAAAAAAATTAATAAAATGTGTAATATTTTCGTTAAAAATTATCGAGACAAAAACTATATAATTCAGATGTGTATTTAAAGATGGACCTGCAGAAAATCAACAAGAGTACCTGCGTAAAACGTTCGATGCAGTATGCATTCTCAATGATTCACCATAGGTTATTCACGAATGCAATTCATTTCGCAACCGCCATTCAGTGCGTTGGTCCGATGCAAACCATTTATTATAAAGTATTTGACAAATGAGAGAACCTTGATCAGTTTAAAAATAAACTCTGAAAACAATTATTTGAGTAAAAGTTTCAAAGATTGCGTGCGCATACGAAGGATAAAAAAAAATGAAACAAAAATTCATATCTTTTTTTAACCACCAGGTTACAAATGTCGATTACGAAACAAAGTTACAAGCCAATACTACATAGTCACAGATGTATACTGTTCTGGTACTTCCATATTTCTATTCATTTCCTTTTTTTATTTTTGATATATATATTTTAGCAGTAGTTATCGTGCTGATATTTTTATAATATTATATATACATATATTTTTTTTTTAATTGTTCAATTTAAGGTAAAAACATTTGAAATAAACATTGCAGGGTATATATATACGTATAAAATATACATATATCATAAAAATACCAGCGACGTAAATACCCTTGGGAAATTGATGCCAGTGAAGCTTGTTATATGTACAAAAGCATAACCTCAATATATGATGCCTGTGTACAATCCCGAAACCAAATTTTTTTATTTTATTACGTATCATGGTGGTTTCAGAGAAGTCTGAGTCTAATTGGAATACATTCAATTAATAAATAACTTCAGCAAGTTCATGAAAAATATTTGATAAATTATAAGTCAGTTTATATTTACTGAAATATAGTTAATCATTTTCTTTTGCGTTATTATAATATAACATTCGGATTCGAAGTTTCTAAATTATCTTTCAAGATGAAAACTACATATAGATAATAAGAATAATTATTTACTCAGGCTCAATTTTTCATTTTCAATTTCTATCCACCAGATCATTTTAATAATTTAAATTCTTGTTAGATTTAGTTTAATACATTATATTCGTTTTTTTATAAATCTTTTTACCTTGCAACTCATTCCCACTGTTTGCGCATCAAATAATGCATGAGTGCACAGGAAAGCTAATAGATTCTTTTTCATACTCATATTTTTAAAATATTTGGATACCTTGAATGAATTTCAACCTTCTACGTAAGCAATATGCATATTTTCAGGGTAATAAGTTGCTTGTATAAGGATTAAAAAAAATGTTCATCGTGGCACTTGAACAGATGCGAAAAGAAAAGTAATTTCTCAATATGTTAATTTCTTTTTGATGTTTATTTGAATATGGAGTTGACACGCGTGATAAATCTATTTCAACGCTCTATACTTTTTATGATAATAATTTGAAGTATAAAGTTCCAATAAAAAAATTTCAATAAAAAATCGTCAAGATAAAATGTCAAGTACCTTCATCGTTAGAATTAAATATTCCTTGCACGAACCGATAAGAAAGTCCACTGAATTCAGTCAGAGGTCTTTTTCATTCTACAGTCCGATTATTAATATGGAGTCGTTATTTACGTTGCTTTGAGAATAATTACGTACTGTTGATTTAACATTTAATTTTGACAAACCCCATCGTTATTAAAATAAAAAAAATTAAATTAAAGTAAAATAGTAGAGTAACGTATCTGAAACAATGATTATACGTCCATGGGGCGTGCTCGCCATCGCGATGTCTTATTTCCGATTCAACAGCTAATTCTGCCGGACCCTCACCCCTGTATCGTCGCAATAATCTACCGTATCATCGCAATGTCGTTAAATTGTCAGAGTCGGAACCTGCGAAGCTTGCAAAAGGGACTCACGGACCCTTGTGGAATTGCTGTCGGCTTGTCCAAACTATGCAATGTCAGCCTACATTCGCCAGCACAGGACTACACCTCCTGCACTATTAACGCAGCGATATGTGCGCCTATATGGTATCGATAAAATGCCAGTCCTTCCATACGCATCAGGGAATTTTGAGTTCGCGGCCTTTAATGAAAAATGCCAGATATCCCGGTGGTCGATATGCGTGCTCGTACAGTCGCGCGACGTTCGACTAATTTTTATTTTACAGTACGTCGGAGGAGGTATAGTCTTTTTTTTTTTTTTTGCTTCCCTGGAGATATTACGATACCGCGTTGTCCTATATATTTTCTGAATACATGTGTCGACAGAATTCACTGAAAATGAGATCAAAATGCATAGTATGCATTAGAATATCGCGTATAACCATCGCCACCTAAAACCAATGAGAGTCACGCATTGAGTTTCGTATTTCATTCGGCGGCATTTCTACGCCGAGAATTTAATCAACGTCTAGATGTCTGTCAGCGATATTCCGAAAATTGAATTAATAATTCTTCCGCAATTGACAATTAAATGATATTTAATAATAAAATCCGATTGAATTTAAATTTACCCTGCTGCTAATTGGATTATTGATTATAATAAATGTTTTACGCTTTTACATCGATGTATTTCAATTACACGTGACGTGCGCGTATATAAAGAACTAGACAGATAATTGGGAGGTCATACATTGTCCATTTATCGTCTATTTCAACACTTTGAGTTTAGAATGTTATATATCTGTATTCGATATCCGTGGTTAACCTCGGCCGTAAAAAAACATTCATCAAAATTGGCTTTAAAATCTGTGTACAGAATACTAAATTGTCAAATTGAGGTAAATTTTCAAAAGTACGTTAATTTTTAAAATTGATATTCGTGCAATAATTTTAGCCCTTATTCGTATGTGAAAAATAAGGAAAGTAATTTAAAATTTCAACTGAATTACAGTACTCATATTTACACGAAATATTAAAAACCATGCATGCATTGTGTGATTGTAGAGTTAATTAGAAATTTAGAAATAATAAATGTATTATATCTGTACATGTTCTGTAAGAGTACTCTTTGTTTTGTTTATACCAAGAGAAATCCGTAACACCCCATAAACTAAGAAATTTTCAGTGTCCTCAAAATTTATCTAACAACTCACATTTATACACAGTAATAATGTTCTATTTCATTTAATATAATTCACTTATTCATAAAATAAATAGAAATTACAGCAAAAAAACATTTTTTGGTAGTTATAAATTAAAAAAGGACATTCATTTACCAAAGGATGTAAAATATAAGGTAAATTGTCACATTTATATAAGTTTATAAAAATATTTTTTTAAATATATACATTAAAAATTTTTATTTATTTTGATATAATTTTGTTTGTATTACATTTTTTATTCAGAAATAAATTCTGTAGAGGGCCTAAACAAATAAGGCTGAAACGTTAGTTCAAATTCATTATGATTTATTTAACATATCAATTCAAATTGGATTTCAAAAGAAATTACCCATAAGAAATTTTTCACTTATGAAAAAATTACAAGAGAAGTTTAACAAAAATATTCTCTGTATTTTACAACATTATGGGCAGCCCTAGGCCGCAAAGGCAAAGCGATTGGTCTTCTTATTACATTACAAATTATTCAAATAAAATATGTATTCTATTAATTTTTTGTTAATGAGTAATACTCTCAATGTTACAAAATTGGGATTCAAGTGATAAAATGTTATGTAAGACATAATGTACATAAAATATTGACATACAATAATGAATTATAAGCTTACAAACTTACATGTATTGTCACCAGCATCATCTTTATTAAATGTAGCCTTCACCTCGTCCCTTTGTAACGGACCTTCATTCGTTTGAAAGGGATTGTCTGTGATTGGCACGGTAGTGTTTTTGTTCTTGTTCTCCTCGTCTTCGGTATTGTTGTTCTCGGCGATTACTGGAAAATGCAATATTTCATTCATTCAAACCGACATTTGCATAAATGCACTTATTTAAGTATTATATAAAAAATTCCGCATAGAATCGTATATATTAACAACATTTATACTATTGGCACTAGTTTAAAAACTTATCAGGAATATGAAATCGTATAATTATCTATTCTAAAATAATAAACGTGTTTTATTTTGTAATAATTTAAAAAATGAAATATTTTCACAGTATTTAAATTCATAGAATTATAGAATACATATAAACAATCCATGCATGTCGTGTAGTAGATTATTTTTGAGTTGATAGGAAGTACGACACTATCACGTGTGCAGTTGAATGAGCAAAAATGGTAACTGCAATATTTCCTTTTCTGTCGATTGTTTTTTTTTTTGCAATTCTCTTTGTTATCTTTACTATTCGTGTGTATAGACCTATTATCTTGCATTCGTTGCATCATATGTAAAACCACTTTAAAATCAGTTTCTCATCATATGAGTATATGTGATAATCCGATAGACAAATAATAAAATAATATTAGAAGACATACCTATTGTTTCAAAAATGCATTCTTTTCCGATATTTTATTTAGAAACTGCCTATACATATACGTGTAAGATATTCAGTAATATTTTCAATACGTAATTATATTATACTTAAGAAGCGTATTTAGAAATTCTGAATGCTAAAACGTATTTAACAAATTTTCCAGAAGGCAGGAAAGTTTGGTGAAAGATATTTAAATTTCTAATAGCAAAAGACGTTTGGAACATTTTGTCAAATTTTACAATACTTTTAGAACAGCTTTCTGAAAAGTTTTGTAAACGATCAATTTCAGCGTAGATTTCCAATAATTCTTTTTCTTTATTAATATAATTTCTAGAGATTTTATTTTCGCAAACTATTTTAGTTCTTATTACTAATTTGTATAATCAAATTTTTTGTAAATAACATAAAAAATAACATAAGGCAACACACTTTTCTTCGAAGAGTTTTTATAAGGGAGTTTCTGTAGTTCCATTAATAAATTTCAACTAACATCTGCTAAAATGCTACCGTAATTCGGTTTTAGAGAGCACATGGTCGAAACTTTGCTCTATTTCATCACTACCGGAGATTTGCAAAGTATTGATTTCTTGTCGTGTAAGAGTGCAACTTCTACGGATATAACAAAACAAGCCCAACTTATAAAGGTCGAACCTCTGTAACACTTTGACGGTAATTCAAAAAGTTATTGGAAGAAACTCTGTGCAAGAGGTTTTGAAACTTTAAATTTGAACTTTAGATTTACTTATGATTTATTTATGAATTTCAAATGACGGATATGTCATATGATGAACTGTATGATTGTCTAAAAATTGAAACGAATAGATATTCGTGATTATCGCAATGGACGGTTGTGGTTTTACCATAATACAAGTATTCGTATTATATTGTTATCACGAGCTGGAGAAACACTTTAAGTATATTTCTACTCTATATAACTTTATGTTGCACTCTGTATATTATATTCCATTTTCCGAACGGAGAATATTCTTTTTCTATGTATATTATTCATGAACACGTCCTAAATATTCTTAAGAAAGCCCTGAGATATACGCAATCACATTATCAATATTTTCTGGTTGTTTCTTCGCGGCATTTTGTATTAAGTATATCTTGAGAAATGGCTTCTTTTTGTCCTGCTTACGACTCTCGCTTGAGATCCTGAATTGCCGGAAATAAAACAAATCTGCAGGGAAATCGACTGCAATTTTATCTCGGATTCACTTGTTTTCATAATGCGAACCTACCGAACAACTTGCAAAACTAAAAGTAAATTGTTCCACAACTTTAATGCCTTTAATCTTGGAGTCCACTATTTTGCAATTTATAATTCCTCGTTCCAATATATGGTATAAACAGAGAAAATAAATCATTCAGATATTTAAATTTTTTATAGAATAGCTACAATTAAATCCTATCATCACATACTACAATGAAAGATTCTTTCGCTATCATAAAATATTTATTCACTTCATGATACTTTCGAAGCAAAAAAAAATGTTCCATTCGACATATTTTGTTGTGACTGTTGAATTAAGTACATTTAAAAGTGGTCACTAAAGTAGATAAAATTTATAAAATTTAAAAGTTACCCAATTCCAAATAAAAGTCCTACCAATAAATATCCATTCAAATCATTTTAGTTATTGTCATCTCATGAATTACAGATTTATTATTTGCCCGAAATTCAGGATCACATGATTTTGTACTTTTTAGCGAAATTCTGTATATACTTGGCAACTTTGACTGAGGCTTTGAATATTGAATTAATGACTTTCGTCGCTACAGATATTAATTAATGTTTATTTACTTCGTGGAACATCTGCTACAAGTTGTACCGAGTTTGACATTCGACGAAAGAAGGTACTGATCGATAGAAGATAGTTTAACTTGAAATAACCTCCGAGTTTAGCAAAGTGAAGTCACCTGACAACCATAACAAAGCTACCCTAAAACTCGTGAATGATTAATGATTATCGTGTTCTATGCTATTGCGTTTCACCTTTCACCCCTCTCCCTAACCTCTTCCCCTTTCCTTCTCTCTCTCAGTTTCTCTTCCTATCTCGCCATCTCCCTCGCTTTCGAGCCAGTCAACAAGCCCCCGAGTTTCTACCGAGTTGTTTTCCCTTAGTAACTCGCCTAGACGAATGCGTGGAGTGCCGCCAAGTTTCTCCACCAGCGCCTCGTTTACAGTCGTGTTCTCCATGGTTCATCGTCGCGTAACAGAAATAGATGAAATAGGGTGAGAACGAAGTCAAGCTAGGATGCTTAAATGAGATGGCATGGAAGAGGAGGAAAGAGGTACACGTTGATGGAAAGAGAAGGAAATCACACAAGAAAGCACGCGACTTCTGTATGTTTGCACTCCTTTCGCAGATTTGTCAAAAGCGCTTCGAGCATCGCGCAGAATTCGAGTGAGGAACCGGAATCGCGCATGAATAAAGGAAACGAGCATCGCGCCTCCCGTACACCCGTACTTCAATCGAAACTTTAAACCCATTCTTCTCCTGCATAAATAATTTCACTACCTGAATTGAGTTACGGGCGCTTCTCGTTGCGATTATCAGTGCAGTGTAGTTAAGACGGATTGTTTATTTTGTTGATTGATCATTGAATCATACATGGCTGTATATCGGCTACATGCAATCGAGATATCTATATCGGATTAGAATGCATGCGTGTGGTTGTATTATATTTTCAATAACAAGAGAACCCCCGCCGCTATTCATGGTCGTTAATCATTCGGCGCTCAAATCGTTGGCCGTTTAGTAAACGAATCGGCTGAGAATGGCGGCGGCGAGACTACTGATTTCTCGCGGTGAGCTAAAATATCGCATGTAAGCTTCTGAATACTAATATTAGGTCCAACCTAACGCAGTTGATAGTTTAATCAATGGATAGGTATTCGATACAATTACTTTACCTGACTCGAAGGTGACTTCGCTGAGCATGATCCATCGTGCGGCGAAGTAAAGTTGCAGTTTCAGGAAACGTCCGGCACGTGAGTGCAGCTTGATAGTAACCTCACGTGCCTGTTCCAATACCAAGTCTGGCATGTAGGAAAAATGGACAGGTTCGCCGTTGAACTCCTTACCACCTCCGACTCCGCTGAGGTAAACTTTAGCGTGTGAGAAGACCTACAACGGGACAGATACGCTTGCTTCTGTATTTGTGCCGCGATAGTATACATGTCGTATTATAGTATAGAGAGAGAGCGTGCACCCCGCGCCACGGTCCGCAAGAAAATAATTTAGAGATTCTCCATTGCGCCGAGAAAACGACGCCGACGCACGACCCGCCGTCGCCGTTACTGCAGCTGCGTCGCGGAAAAAAGTTAATGAGAATTTTTATTTTTTTCCCTTCCTTCTACTTTTGAGAAATCGCTTCGTAAATATCGAGCTCCCCCGACGTATGAGAATCCGCCACTTTCAGAGTTTTCAGTGCTTGTAGTTAATTTGAAACATAAATAACGGACGAAAATGAAATAACAAAGTTTGACGTGAATTTATCTCAAACTGTTTTTCAAGGTATCAAGGAAGAATTGGATTAAAGGAGGCGATTGAACGATACTTATTTTTGCATCGCACTAGATACACGCACGCGCACACATATGCATATACCCCCTGCTGCAGTTAACGTTTCATATTTTCCGCGCATAATCCGCAGTTCGAGGAAGAGCAAATTAAAAACTCGCGCCATGAAAAATTGATAACTCCGATGAATAAAATATAGTTGTTTTTTTTGCCCATAACTTTACTATTTGGCGATATTTTATGGTTACGAATTCGACATACATATATTATACGTATAAATTACGATAGAAACGTTTCTTTAAAATGTATACATGCAGGCAAGTATAAGTACTGAAAATAATATGATCACCAAAATACAGCAATTTGAATGCACTTTACGCCTTCGACCAAAGATAAAATCAAAGTCACAATTATCCAACTAATTTTTGTAAGCATACTTGGAAAGTAGTTCAGAATTTGCATATAATAATCCGGCAGTGGTACAAGGTATTCAAGAACGACCGAATACAGTCACGGACCTGAAGGGTGTTGTAATTATCATCAAGACTCGGCGAATGAACCGGCGGTACTCGCACACGAACCCATGCATTTTACACACCCCGTCACGCTCCGGTACACTTACCTGAACATCTTTGGTGAAGAAGTTGTTGGTATGAAGATGCATCGCACTGAAATTCCTGACGTAATCGAACTCGTAGGTAATTTCGACGGGCCGTCCCAGCATGTTCGGTGTGTCGTTCCTCCATCCAACCCATTCGTATCCTGTGCGAAAATAAAACAGGCCAGTCGTCACAAATAAATCGACGATAAGATAAGAGCATATAAAATCTTAGGTTAAAAAGTATATATTCTGATAAATCTGATAAATTTCTGTCGAAAACGCCCAAGATAGTATCGATGAACGCTTCCAAGGGGTAACCTATCTTCGAAGGATTTATCGAAAATCCTGTATGCACGTGGCTCACGGCGAAGTCATTCAACGGCGCTTTCGCCCGTTCGATTCTATCGGGATTTTCAATACGCACTTTGCATCAGTCGCTTTTCAATAGGGACTGTGCAGTTTCCGGCGAAACTGACTGTAACGACGCGCACCGAAGGTTTCGGTGCGCTAACGCGTTTAGCGACTATCGTAGTACGCCGCTGCAGTCACAAAGGTTCGCGTGTTTATTCCGCTCAAGCACATTTCAAATATCTTTGATCTCCATCTACAAATACGACTCGTGTAATACTGTTAGTATTCTTGTATAAATAAAACGATAGGTGCCAGGAGGCGGGCATATGAAACATATTTGTAAATAAACTCAAATGAAAATACCCCGGTGAATGCTCGATTTTGCGCATCGCCGAATGTCGAATCTTAATTACGCGCTGAATTCGACGTTATGACAGGATTGCTTTTAAATTCATATTTCGACCACGAATATTTATTTGTTTGAAAAAAAGAAATAAATATCACACAATTTTTACAATATTTTTATTTTCATAATTTAACTCGTAAATCAATAAATGTACACACAAACAAACACATATATACATATATTGTAGATACAGGATTTGACGGAATAATTCACCAACCAATAAAGCGTTAACGACGATCATTTATAAAGTCGGTGCGAAAATTATTGAGTTGATGCGGCGTAATTTAAAGTATCCAGCAGTATCCATTCAGTTGATTTAGTAATTATCTTTCGGATTAAAGTATTAAGGTTTCAGCAAATTTTAATTTCTCGCGCCAAACTTTAAATACATCGGAGAAAAACTAATTTTCGCAGCTGATGAGAAGACTTCCCTCCTCGATACGGGCTCGCATAACGTCTTGGCAGTACCTGTTGGATTAGACCCCCCACCCCTGAACCCATTCCTTCTCCCTCTCATCTTCCCCTGATATTGACGGTAATGTACAGCTAAATTCGAGTGCATGCTTATCTCGCAGAATCCCGGAATTTTGTTTTTTTTTCAACGATTATGTAAAACCGCACATGGAATATTGCCCAATAATGCAAAACACCGTAAAATAATGGACGATCATAAAAGTCACGAAAGAATAACATAAATTGTTATTAATTGGCGAAACAAAAATATAATTCTGCTACCATTTTTACTACTGTAAATTATTGTCAGTATTTTCATCAATGATTTCCTGATTCAGCGAGTATATATGTATATTGTTTCTGATTTCGAATGCTTATATACTGGATCATTTTTCTATCGTGATTATATTCGCAGTCATATTTAATCCTTGGACCGGAAAAAATGTCCGTATGACACTAAAAGAATATATTAACGAAACTATATTGTATACCATCAAGTATATACATTAAATGTGCGAATTGTCGAAAAGAATGATACAAAAAAAAAGTAGAATAATGCTGGCTTATTACGGTCGATAAAACTCATAGAATTTCGCTGATAAATAACAATAGGCACCTCATTCCAGTTCTACAATTTACATTTACATTACTTCCCGTCGCGTCGTCGCGATATTTCCGGACGCACCCCAAGACCGGTAAACCGTTATTACAAAACGCCTCAGACGTACAAATGTCAAGTCGCGAATTTTGCATCACATCAACGGGGAAACCGTGTAACCGAGACAGCTAAGAGGTTTAAAGCTTATTAAAAGTTATAAGCTTTCAATCGTGCTCCTTGGCCGAGCCGGGCTATAATGTTTGAACCTTTTTGTACGCCCAGGGCATTGACGGTTGTCCGCGGCGGCCATTTCTTCCGGTCTTAACAAGCACTTTCGATTCGGTGTAGTCTGCCCCGGTCCTTTCCCGACGACAGTATCGGTCCGACCTATCCGCTTTCGTATAAACTCCCTTTAATATCATCCCCTCGAGTAAATAGTTCCTAGTTCCAAGCCCGAGCCGCCTCCGGAAAATCCGGGCGCCATTTGCAGGCCTGCCGAGACATTCCTTAAGATAACGGCTCGAGGCATCGTTACAGCATCTACGTTATCTACGCCTTGTCTATATCGATCACCCTCCCTAATAACGGCACGATGCCGTACGAACTACAACAATAATGCTCGTTGCACTACATTACCTTGAGAATTTTGAACGCTGGTCCATTTTCAAACGTCAAAATACTATAAACTATCGACCATCTTTGAAATTGCAGATAACAATATGCCTTCATTAATGAAATTAAAAATGTTTCTCGCCTCTAAAAATTTTCATGTCCGATAATATTTTACGCAAATCGTCGAAAATAAAAAAAAAGTAAAATTCAGATATTGGTGTCGGCTCGCGAATAAAGATTTAATATTTACCGTATAAACTAAGGAATTTCGTTGGCAATCATAAGCATATATAAAACCTTCATTATTCTCGACGTGACGGCGCTAAAGTACTCAATGCGAGAATACTCAACGTTTTTACGGCACGAAATTTAGAGCACCGATTTTTAATAAAAAGAAAACTTTGCTCGAGAGACTGCACAAATGTATCGAGGAAGCGGGTAAGCAGCTCGACTTCAATATATATGTAAATCCAAACAGATTCGAGCGCAACGAGTCTGTTTGCTAGGCGTTCGAAGCTCCTCCTTCTCGTTTTTACATTGTACTCTGCGTTCTGGTGTGAAACGCGAAATTCTCAAAAATTTCAGGTACGCCTAAATTTCATTTCCCGGTGAATTTCTTAATTGGATGCGGCAACTAAAAACTGCATTTTGACGTTTATTTGATAAGCGACTGATGGGTACATTGTAGCGCGGGAGGCTGAAATATGTAAATTGGCTTCATTGATTAGAATGCAGACAATGTACTTTAAGTCATTCCAATTACTGATAGAGATTGCGTATGAATATTTTACTGTCTGGAGATGGAAAATGGCGATAGTACAATTAATTTGTTTATAATTAGTTTTGGCAACTTTTCGAAATTAAACATAAATGTGTTCTTAATTGCGGGCGCGATATAAAGTCGAGAATAGTTATTTTATGTATATGTTTAATAATTTACATCTTTACAGTTAAATCAATGTCAGTTCGTCGATTATTTTTTAATCGTCATTGGATCGCTGCCTGTTCTGCGGTATAGATAACATTCGGTCGGACGAAATCACAAATAGCTATCGAGAAAATTTTTTTAAATTTGATAAATTAGTGACGATTATTGTATAATTCATGGTATTGAAATTCGTGACTGTCACGGATAGAAAATACTCTTTCATGACTTAAATTATGTATACTGTTTTAAATTATATACATTTTTATACGTGAATTTCTTCGTTTGATGAATTTTTTAATCGTTCATTATAATTAGTGATATTGAATTATCATATACAGTTTATATATTATATTGCATTTTATATATTTTATTTGTATATTGTACAATATACATTGCATCATTTGTCGTGAAAGTCTACGTATAATATGGTTTTGATTTTTTTTTTAATAATGTAAGGAGTTATTTAAATTCGATTCTGGAAGAACTTTATCATTATTTATTTTCACATTTCATTTTTAATATTAAATGTTTATTTTTGTCCTTTTTTATATACGCATGCTTGTTAAATAAATATTATTATTATTATTATACATATACTGTATTAATACTATACATATTATATTTGAAATCTGGAAAGAGTATTAAGTATTATACGTAGTCCCCAATTTCGAAAGATTGTATGAGCTGGACACGCGTATCAATTCACGATCGCCTTGTTATTATATTCATGTAGACCTTTAAAAATAAGTTAACAACCGAAATATAATATTTATTGTCTATATAATAAATAATCTATATAGTTTCTTGGAACCTGGTTTATCTATATAGCTGGAAATTTTTTATAGGAAGACAATGTAGCAATTAGGAAATTTACAAATCTTATTTAATTATCAATCCTTTTTTACTTCATTTTAAATTTGAAGTAATAATGATATTTAAAAGTTTGACGAATGTATTCAGTAAAAGTGTATTTTATCTCGATTAATAATGAGAGCGCTTTTAAGAGGGTTTCAAGAAGTAAGCTATTCTTTTCAACGTGATTTACTAAGAGATCAGGGCGTTCCTTGCAACCGAACTCCGATACAATGAAAGAAGCTGAATGATTCATTTAAATAGCTGTCGGCGGAAACGGATGGAGGGAACAATTGAATTATTTCGTTTGTTTGTTATTATGTCGTAGTCAGCGCTCGAATTCGATATTGTTTTAACAGTTCTACTAGAAATCGACACATATCATTGTGCAATCTACAGAATAGATGTATGTTGTTTTTCCGACCTACAAAATTATTCAAGTAGAATTTTAATATGCTTCCGAGTATCAAAAGGTATGTCAGTATCACAATATATATATATATGTATACATCAATCCGCCGATTTTATTAAACCAAGTTGCGTACATTTTTATCAGTAGAAAATGTAGCATTCATGGATTTTACATCAGGAAAGTAGTGAAAATTCATGCAAGAAATAGCGGCTCACCTTTTCCATTTCCATTGATGTCAAGTCGAAAATTGTCCGGACCTTTCTGTCCGTCAACCAGCTGACCAAGACCTCCCGAGAGGTACCCTATTTCCTCTTGACCGTCGTACGTTCTGTCCGAGAGGTCCACCTCCGAGCCTCGTTGAACTCCTTGAGGCATAGCATACGAAACCAAGCCACCTGAAACATACATGAATTTTAAAAATAACGGCAAACTATTCATTTGTTGAATAAAAAACGAACGTAAAAATCGACTGTAACATTTATAAAGTATTTGTTATTTCGTGGCTTTAATAATGGAAGAAAATGACTCGTAAATTCACAAGCTCCTCGCAATATCGAGTTCTATCAATTTCTAAATATTTAAAACTGATCAATAATCATTTAGCTCATTATTGCCAAGCATCCAGTTAATTCAATGTTTAAAAATTATAGTTTAATCAAATCAAAATTATAGTTTAATCAAATCAAATAAATCATATATAATTGAACAACTTGTAGAATTTATTTTTCATGTGATACATGAAGAATGTATGTATATACAATTTTTATTACGGTTTTTCATTTTAATAAGGGAGATTTTTGCAAATAATCGTGTAGCATTCATTAACAATACACACTAATCGAAAAATTGAATTTCTGACATTCGAAACTTCTTTTCGTTTATTTAAAGATGCAATCAATAATAACGATGCACTTGTACTGAACCTCTGCATTCTCTTGTAAAAATACTATATTGATAAAGTATTATTTATTTTCACATTTCAAAAATGTAATTTTTCGTCATCTGAACAATGTTGCTTCAAACGATATTTTATAAGAGATGAATATTTTTGAAATTGAAAATGTGATTAAATTGTAATTGTGTTCATCGTGCTCTACATAGTGAACTTAATGATTTGGTACTATTATCAATCATCAATTTCTATCGTACTAACTGCTAGTGTACTCCATTTGCGTGACATGCTGGCAAGTTTGACATTGTTCGGTGTGTTCATTAATTTTCCCTTTAATAAGTTTCAAAATGAAATATTACCATTTTGTAATATTTACGAGTAAACTGAACAAAATAAAAAATATTTTTTCAACCATGCCCCGGTTTTCACGACTATATAGTAAGAGAGTAATACTCGTTCGTTGTTAATTAGGTCGCGAGATACTTCATTATATATTTACGACGTAAACACTTTAATGACATTCTGTACGACCATTGTTTTTATAATTTTCGAATTACTTAATGAGGTGAGTGCCCTAAATTGTACCAACCTGTACGAAATATTTATATTTTTTTAAAGGAGATGTACATGCATATTATGGATATGTGGCATATGTATATTCTAAAAAAAAAAAAAAAATAAAATTGTTTCTTGTAATTCATTGTACGATTGAATGATTTTTTTTCTTTTCATTAATCTAGTGCACTTCAGAGCATGCATATTCTCGGTCCATTGGCATCCATCAGTCAAGAGCACAGATGGTTGCTATGCTATGCCTGCAGCTGTGCGAAGGTCGTAGCCATTGCTGCAACATTCGTCTGGCCGTTTCAACTTGGATTAATATATAGGACCAGCTGCACCATCGGCAATCGTAAATCTGTTCTATATTACTTTCACGTATATTGTAATGTCAGACCCAATCATTAAAATTTATTTAGAAATCTGTATGTATTTAATCGTCAATGTGTATGAAGAAAATCATCAAATTACAATGTAGAAATGGTAATTTATTATAACTTCAGAACTACATTACGGAACATTTATTATTGTGCCAAGTGCTTCTTCTCTTCGATATCATTCGAATAGTTTCTAAAATATGTTTTCGACTACTAATTAATTTAATTGATTATTAGAGTTTCTGAGAACTTTCAAGGATACCGTATTTATTTTATATTATAATTGCGTATATAATTAGAGAATTACTATGTATGAAGGGATGATAAATCAGAAGCAATGCTTAAAATTCAAAAATAAGTACTTATTTTTAAATTTTAAGCATAATAAGTACTTATTTTTAAATTTTACTTATTTTTGAATTGTAATATTATAATCGGTCAAGAAATTTTCATTTTACAATTTATCAGAAGCAATGCTTGCTAATGTTGGTATTGATCTGCAGTATGATTCTTGCAGAGAACAGTTCTGAAGGGCCGCATAGGGGCAACAACAACACTTAATGTTAAGTATACGTAATAAATTAATATTATTGATATAATTGCCATTACAATAAAACATACATCTATGTGTTAAGTGCATGCAATATTCATATATTTTAAAAACAAATGCGAGGGGTAAAAAGTCTCGTAATATTTTATGTGACAATAAGGCACGGAAGTTTCGAATTTCGTATATATAATATAGAGTAAAATTCAAGCATGAAGCCTTTTAGAACTATGCCGTAATAGAAAGAATAGAAATTCCATGGCTGCATCCACAGAGCGAGAAGAAATAGAGACTAATAGTACATTTCAACTCTTGTGTCATTTTATCGTAGTAGATCTTTAGTCACTCTCTACCGGTAAGGATAATTTTGACATGTATTGTTGTATCGATTGATGAACCGAATAAAAATGTCATTTTAAAGCTGCTATTTACACCAGTTATTTATCACAGTATACTTAAACGGGAAATATGAGAACCAACTAGAAAAGCGATTTAAAGAACAAATTTGTTTTTTCCCATGATCAATGGCCTTATGCAAATCAAGTAATTGAAAGCAGCATTTAGCACCCACATGCTATAAAATAACTATGGGGTGGATGCAAGGTTCACTGGTTTCCCCTTTGTTTTCCCCTCAGTCGTTTAAATTCAAAACAGACACGCAGAAGAGTCTCACCATCGGAGTCATTCTATCTGTCGGGACCTGTTGAGGTGCGACCGGCTCATCATTTATCACGCGGAGTAATAGATGAGAAGTAATTATTTGGACCATAGGGTGAAACGCTGAATTTGTCAAGTACAGGATTTGCCTCCCTATCATTCTTTCTCTTTTTTTTTATCACGAAGCCCTCACTTTTCAAACTCCAAGTTAATCGAAAGAGGTAATTACAATTTTCGGTAATTCGTCATTCTGTTGGCCCGAAAAGAATGTTATCCTTATTGTATACTGACATAATGATGATGCCTTGCCGATACTTTATAAAGTACTTCACTCACCATATGTTTAAGTGAATTGAAGAGAAACAAGTCTACGATATAAGGGGATTTTCATTTATGTTGTGGGAGACTGCTGCTTTATTATCGAAAAGTTAACGTTGACAATAATATAATGTTGCGACATTTTAAAGAATTTATGTCCAAAAAATTAAATGTCAAAGTTGGTGTCATCAACGTGGACTAGCATATTCGTCGAGAGAGAATCAGAAGTTCGTGAATAAAATTAGTTCGAAGACTTTATTTGTTTTCAAATAATATCAATGCTCTCTAAAGTTGAATCAGCGAAAATCCGCTGATTTGCAGCCCAACCCCAACGAGATGGTAGGGTTTGGACTGAATATCAGTGTATATCAGTGTATATTCGCTGATTGGCAGTGACTTTCGCTGATTCAAATTTAGAGAGTGTAGGAAAAAATTAAAGATTTTGACCTGTCATTCATGATCAGCGACCTCAAACACTCAGTGTGAATTAATACTTTGGAAGTATATATGAATATATGTATGTTCAAGGATAATGTGCTTGAAAAACGAATTTTTTTTTTTTTTTGTTTGAAAGTGAAATTTAAAGATCCTATTCAAATTCAGTCCTGAATCCGTTGTCCGAGATATTAAAATTTGATTATTATAAAAATAAAACCGAATATAAGGGACTGAAACATCCGATATATTCTTCTCTCTAAACGATCCGATCCTACACCGTTTATTACCCGCAGATGCCGCAAATTACGACATCTATGTACATCTTGTTAGAGCGTAAGAAGCAAGCTTAACACGCCAACCACGCTGCTGAATATCAGCACACTAACGCTCTTAAACGTTGAAGGGCAGAAGGGGAAACACCGAGCGGCAAAACCGAACATGTTGGTACAGAAGAGGGAAAGCCGGTGAAAAACAAAACGGGGAAAAAGGTGGAAGGCACTTATCTAATAATTAGTATACAGATAAAAACGCCGCAGGATTTTTTAGGATTACACAAGAAAACAATTGCCTTTCAAATGGATATTCAAATTACCTTCTAGTTATGTAAATGCTCGAGCAGGTACTATGCCTTAAGTTCAGAAAATTAACATAGAGGCGGATATAATTTTATTTCGTAAACATTTAATTATTTATTTTTGTATTTTCTTAAATTCGGTATTACTTGTATAATCAAAGGTTTAATGCAATAGGTGAAAAATTAACTGGGCTCAATTGTATTTATCGAAAAAAAAAAAACAAATGATAATATTTAATAAAATCATAGAGATTCAAAAAACATTAGTACAGAATTCATTGAGATAATACCACAACAGTTAAACAAATAATTGAAGATATAATTCCTTCCATTCCTGGTAGAAAATTGAGACCAGTATCTGCCAAATTTTTCTGGCCTCTGTGTTAAAAGTAATTGAGTACAGAAAAAATAGCCATAGACTGGTCTTAATGCCAAAAGCCAAAAATAATGAAACAAAACAATTGATAAAAATTCGTAAATGATGAGAAAACGGAAAAAGATGAAATATAGAAAAAAATTAATATAAATATATTAATACATTGAACAAATAAATAAAAATGAGCAAATAATTAAAGTTCAAGTCATAACCATTGAAAAAAGTAGGTACATTTTATAAATAATGATGAATGCCAAAGCGGGCAAAAACAAACAAACAAAAAATGCCAAAAAGACTTTTATTACGCAAATAAATACCGCATAATAAGAAATATTGCATAAGCCCGATCAGAACCGGTAAAAAATGGAAAGGAATAAGGGAATAATTTACGATTTTCGAAAAGTCGAATCCCGTGTGATATCCGTTTCTATTTTCCTTGGGGTGGATCTCGTAAATTGTGTATTACCTACAGCTCGTATAAAGCCACGAAAGAAACAAGAAAAAGGGACAAGGTACAGCAGACGCGCAAGCGAACCCTAATCGTAAATTTCACTTACCGGTCCAGGAACAGCCGTAAAGTTCCACACGCATGCAGACTATGCGTATGTGGGATGTATAAGGGATGAAGCGGATTTTGGTGGCCACGATAGGCGGCTCGAATACCTGCTCCTTCTCCGTCTGTGGGTTGTCGTTCCCGACCAGCAACTGCAACAAAAGTGGGTATTCATAGAGATAGGGTTATCCGGATCAGACAATAATGGTCTGTTAACGTAGTTCCAACTGTAGTAAATTATCAGTTGCGACTATTACATTCGCAGAACAACATTATTTCACCAACAATACTCGGGTATGTGAAATTTTCATGAAAACAATTTATATCTACTTAAATTTGATGTCTCGCTTAATTCTAATGTGTTTGCCAGCAATTTAATTAGCAGCACATATCGAATTTCTTTATTTAGACTGATTTCCATTCATATGAACGCGATAATAAACCCGCCCAATGGCTCCCCAATTACGCCCACGATATGTTGTTAAGACAGTTTATATTTTAGACTATTACCATCAATAACCAGGAAATACAGGATTTTTAACATTTTTTATTTCTAATAATACAAAGTCCCTCCATTCTGAATCGTAAATAAATTTTAATTTTAATACGTTCGTCAAATATTTTGCTCGAGTTAGCAAAACACTGCGGGTGATAAATTTATTAATATACGACAACGTCCTTTAATTATCGAGTTGCGCATGAATTCATGAAGCCTTCTCGAATGTCGTAATTAGCATAGACATTGCAAATAAATTATATAGCCTTATAGTTATAATGCCTTATAATACAATAGAATCAACGATTCAACATTCATAAATACGTTTAACAAATTGCGAAATAACAAATGATTATGAAATGTGTTTGTTCGCAATTAACGATATATTTTATTAAGCGAATGTGAGAAAATAATAATAGAGCGGTATTGATTACCGCAATTGAATACGTCTAATCGTCCTTAATTGCTTCCTTTGTCTTCATCGTACGAGACATCACGACCTGTACTTTCTCTATTGTATTTCATAATCCGTGTACTTCACATTCGATGATAAGTAATTTGCACGGGTTCCGCATAAGACAGATTTAACGTTCGTAATTGAACATTATTCAAATCAAGAGTATATCATTATCATATTAATTAACGCAATTATTTAGTTTTATTATTTTGTTCTCTTCCCTCGTACGCTTACTCATTAAAGAAAGTACAAATAGTAAATGTCACTTAATCATTTTATGATAAATGTATAAAGTGTTCGGACTGTCTTCGTGTTTACCACGTGGCGAGTTCAGTACCGTCGTTTTACAAACATCGCAGTTTTTCCGGGCTAAAACAATTATTTTATTATTACAGCATTTCATATTTATCAAGAAAGTTATCATTTTAATGTTTTTCTCCAACTTTTGCATATTTATATTAACTTTCGTCAATTTTTAGCTTCTTCTTTACTTTATTTGCTTTTGTAGCATTAGACTCCTGTTATCAATTTTTTCCACTGTTATGACGTGTTACTTAATAATATTTCGGTGATTTAGTTAACACATGAAATTTTAATTTCTTTCTCTCTCTCTCTCTCTCTCTCTCTCTCTCTCTCTCTCTCTCTCCTCCTATGTCTACTCGTTAATGAACAGACGAATAATAAATGTCACCTCATCGTATGATGTATCTATGCGTGACGTTGGCAACAATTGCAGTCAGCCGATAAGGAATAGGCATTACTCATATGAAACTAACCATTTTATAAATTCTTTTTTAAATTTTAATCATTTTAATTAATTAAGCTATATTATTTATATTAATTATACTATCAATAAGAATATAGAGTTGCATGCTATATAGAGTATATCAACTTCTCTTACAGGACAGTGACACGTTGGAATTGATTAATTTTTTTACTGAGCATAAGTTATATCCCAAGTGAATAAACTCATCAAGCTAATTACTACAATTTCGTGATTGTTTCAAATGAAGCATTTTTTAAAAGCAAATATTCAGGAATTGCTCGTTCGTCGTTTTTATACTTTATTCTTTAACTGGATATAAGTAACTGCATTTTACTCAGTGATTATCTCCAGGGAGAAATTCGGCACGGATAATCAGAATTATTTCAAAACGAGATAAATGAATATTTTATCATTTTGAAAAAAAAACTATGCTAGAATCATGGTTAATGTAATGAAATCTTTAATTTTTCAAAATTATTCAGCACAAGATTAATCAAACCAATTAACAAATAAATGTAATTGGTTTAATACTTTTTATATAATCGATGTATAATGTTTCTACTTGGGATAATATTGCTCTTTGATTAAGATGGACAATATTTCTAGATACAACAGAAGAACGTCTACTATTACCCTTTCTACTGATTTAAGTAGTACGGGAGGTTTATATGAATTCAACTTAACATTCAATAAAAATTTTAACAATTAAACATATCTTGATATTCTGCGTACAATCCATAATTGTAATTATCAATTGTAATAAAATAATGTCATCAATTATAGGAAAATTATCTACGCTACAAATACAGTTTGTTATGTGCTTCGTTGATACGAAAGTATAATATTAGTAAATTTCTTTTTACGAAATGTTGTTCTCAAATTTAAATACGCATACATTCTTACGTAAAATACATGTACACGTAGAGCCAAACATCTTGATTAATCATCAATACAGTGATCATTGACGAGAACAAATTGATTAACAACAGAAGGGATGTTGTTGACACATCCCCTGCCTACCCTAAATCAAAGCCATTGCTTTGGTCAGGTTCAAGAAGAGGCAACTGACCTGACCACACTGTAATAGCTTAAGAATCTTCACTATCGACACTGTATGTAGTCGTACCCTCGCTTGATCTCAGAGTCAGGTCGAGGTGTGGCTGAGGGTAAGTGTGCAGGACGAGACAAGATAAAAGATCTAGAGAGGGAAAGTGAGAGAGGGAGACGAAGAGTGTACGAAGTAAAATTAGACAAGTAATTAATAATACCTGTTCGTTTTCCAATAAAACGAGAACGTCATGTGCCACTTTGATTCGATGTTGATGACATGAAATCGGGGAATCTAATATCTAAACGAGTCTCCCTTTGGCATTGATTACAAAAGTACGAAAACATGTCGAAAATTGTAATCTTTGTGGTTTGTACAATTTCTGCTGCCCCTTGGACGCTAACTATGCTATTCCTGAACATTTCATGGGCTACGGCCCAGAACCATTAGGAACAATAGATTTGGACAATTTATCAGTTGGTCTGATCGTGTACTTCATTAAAGTCATTAAAGCGACGTAGCTAGAGGACTGACAGGTGGATCCATGGGGAGTAGACCACATAATGGACAAAACTAAAAGCCATGGGTGGACACCTCTAACTAATGAAATAATTCCATGCTCGAATATTTTTACTTCTGAGGACACTTCTAAATATGCCCTGATTTCCGAACAATCATTTTCTTCACATTCACGACTCAAACTTATTAAAACATAATCTATTTATGTCACTTATTGTAGCTTATTGAAACATTACATTATTGATTGCTTTATACTGTGCTAATTGGGATATTTGTGTTGTGATCTGATTCTATTCAAATTTTTTCATAATATTATATTTTATGGGACATTAAACTTTTATTTGATAAAATTCTTTAACAGAACGTGTTCACCCATACTAGTCTATACGCATGGTTGGATTATGCACTGCGGAATTTTTCCTTGTTAAAATTGCCATACTAACTGGATAAAGTTGGATATACTCAAGTTAAGTCATTATTCAAAACATTTATAAGATCTTTCATAATTCAGTAGATATTTACTATATACTTATAAAAAGTGTTACTTTCAACATATTAATATTCTGTACACAACATTTAAAATAATGACATAAGCAGAGTATTCAAATGTATTCAGCTAGTATGTCAGCAATTATAACTAGACAAAATTTCTCGGTATTTTAAGTTTTCTCATTAAAATTTAACAAGACCTATGCCGGAAGATATTCAAGGTGTTCATGATGATTCGCAGTCAGATCAACAGAGACCTAAATAATTAGACATATAATAGTTGATAAGAAACTCGGAGAATTATATAAGAACTGTAAGGAAGAGGTAGAAAACCGAAACAGTTTTCTAGAAGGATTCACATTACATGATAGGTGCGAATGCTTAGTCGAAGGTATCTAAATATTGCACTTGGACTTTAAAAGGAATATCAATTGAGGGTGCACGATCCCATTTTCTGAATCCGATTAGTAAACGTAGAGCGTAGCTACTGAAGCTTCTCTAAATGTAAATTCGTGCGTTAAATCTGAGCGAGAAGTGGGTTGGTTAACACCGTAGAACATATAGCGGTGGTGTTGCACGCCATGTATGCGGCACTTTGAAATATGAATATCTATGTGCGGTTCCGGGTGGTGACGAACCGTGTAAACGGGATACCCGGATGACATACCGGCTCTTCGCTTGTCCACTGCTATGCTTGCGAAATACGTGGAACAACGATAGAAAAGCACTTTATCTGCTTGTTTTATGCTTCATGGGATATGTTGATTTTTCATCGAGGACATTCAAATATAGCCCCACCATGAAAAAAAAAAAAAAAAAAAAAAAAAAATAAGGTGGAAAATTACCTCCATTAAGCTTTAACGTATTCGATTAATATTGAGAGAATATAGTCGACGCGATTAAATCTACCGATCGACGAATAAAACTTTCACTTCACGAAGCGTAATCTGGAATGAAGGAGGAAAAGAACCCCTATTCAAAAGTGTAGAGATGAATTATGCTTTGTTATGATTGTGCACACACGAATGAAGCGGACTTCGTGTGAGCATAATCATGAATCTCGATAAAACTCATGGAGGTCACTCGGACCACCCAATTCAATACTGAAGAATACAAATAGTTCCATTCAACGGGCATTCTCAAATACTGACATTTTAAAGTGGCTAAGTCAGTTTTATTTTAGATTGTCATGCGAACATCAGTTTATTCATAACACTATTGTATATAGGCCAATAATGTCATATACATTTTAGACATTTGTCAATTTTTATCATTTTTATTACATTTTTTCAAATGTTATACCAATGTCAATGTTTTTTTTTTTCGACAATTGTTTCTAATTTTCATAATCAGTTTTATACATTTTTATATTTCAATATATTTTCACATTATCGTATTACTTCGCAGTATTTTTTTTTTTTTTTTTTTTTTACCTTTTTCAACATTTATCAAATCAACAACCACCTTAAAGTAAAAACTCAGCCACTACTTCACTGGAATTAATGATAATTATTGTAACTGTTTATTTCAAGCTTATTTTTATCCGACAATACCGAATCCGAATTGTAGAAATTCTGAATGCGTTCGTTGCTTAGCTTTAATTAATATCGTTTCTGCCATATTTGAATGTATTTTTCATTCTTTCAATTTTACTTCTAAATTGAGAAATGTATTCTTTACGCTATAAAATCAATACATTTCTCAGGTCAAATAACAACTTAACAAACCCAATTACTTAAAGCTAACAGCAGCGTAACAATGCATACTTGCTATTTGTTTTTCAGCTATATAGTATTCGCTAAAGTCATCAACATTACACATACTTCGGATAAGCCCGATCATGCGCAGAACCTGGAACTCGTGATGACCACGTAATCCTAGCCATGAGCCAATAAAAATACGTAGTTCACTAAAGGTATAAAATATCAACCATGGTGAATGGAAGAGCCACCCAGGGACTGTTCTTTTAAACACATTTCCAGATTCAATGCATAATTCAATTTTCAAGCGTATTATCTTCTGCAAAAAAATTTTGCTCGAGGATAATTATGCTTCTGCGCTGTCTAGCTCCCCCTCTGTGTAAAATGGAATATTTTCTGTCGTCTGCCTGAACTCAATAATACTGTATACTGCGTATAGTCGGAAGGTTAACAGTAAGGGAGGATGGGTGAAAATGCAAATGGTACTTCCGCCAGACTCTCCCGTCCTGCCGCACCCCTACACCCGAGTTTCTCTCCCAGATATAGTCGGCTCTTGGTAGCTGAAGACCGCAGAAGATTTGTTGCTGTCCCGGTATTGGTCCCGTCCTGTCTATCCGCTTCCGTCCATTCTGAGTCGTATTATCCGCGTGCGGTCTTATCCTTGACACGATAAGCACTTTGCTCGTAGAGGAAATCAACCTATCAACCTGATAAAATGTCATGCAAATATGAACCCTAACGATTAACAACATCAGTCTGGAAGACAGAAACTACGATGGCTCGTTTCCTCGATCATGGACTAGCGCTCTCGTTTAACTTATACCTCGTTTATCAAATTTTCCGGTGGCATCGAGTTGAAGTACCGCTTGTACAGAACTTTCGCTTCATACTATATCCATGTAATCGGAGCACAATTGGTTTCGTCAATAAAGTTCATCTACATGTGATGTATACTATTCCTCGCGACATCCCCTCAATGTTCTAGTACATTTCTCCATTTATTTTCGAAGAAAACATTTTTCTTTATAATTTGAATTAATTTAACAGTGATGTATATTTATCTGATTTGCTAGAGGTATACTGTACGTATAGCCTGAGAGTTTACAATTTGATAATTTTATAAACAGAAGTGTTGAAGAAAAGGTGTCTGAAAGAAAAGCAACAACAGAAAAATAAATTCAAATTCTGATCAAGATATATTGAGTCAAAACAAGTCTATATTTCACTTCATTAAAAATAAAGTCGATAATATTTTCTGCAGCGGAGTTTGGAAACGGTAAATGAGTGTGGTAGTGGATGCATGAGAATCCCATTACTTGCATTTCCGATTAGATAGAATTTCTGAATGCATACTCTGACTATACCAGGCACCACTAAAGCCGGTATTGACAAAAGAAAACTTATCAGACCACGTGTCATCGCCTTAACGCATATGCGTAGACGATAGGGAGGATGGATCGGAGAGAGACGCGGTCGCTGCATATTCAATATCCATGTGAACGAGTCTAGGTATAATACGTGCAATTCACAGGTTCAGGCTGTAAGGTGAACGAATGCGGGAGTACAACCTCTCGGTGTCAAGTCCCTGATACGCGATAGGAATAATTAATTCACCCATCAACGAGGGTATATAGTATGTTGGTGATACCATCGCACCGACACATAAAATTGATACTCGACCATGCCCTAGCTCCCATTCGCCTCTAGAAGCCGTCGGCGTCGCCGAACGCATTCGCATGTATATATGCTTTCTATATCTATATCTGTGTGTGGCAGTGATGCTCTTCCCGCTGTTCGCAAATATATACGTTCATATTTATGACACCCTCTTCGAACGCAAACTCGAACCTTATTCAATTTGTGCGGGATGAAATTTGAAAATGGTTGATATAGCTAGTCGGAAGCTTAACGGGAGCTTACGTCCTTCTTTTGACATCGACACAACATGGAACACAACTTCCGCTTCCTCCAATACTACGTATGACAAAACAATGCAGACGATTCATTTAGCACTTTTCTGGTAGTTGGTTAGTTCACGTATGGATTTGCTTATAACTTTGCGAGTGGTCTTTAATTATAATATCCATGTGTGATAAAGAAAATATAAATAAATAGGTTTCAAAACAAACTCAAAAGTTTCATAGATATCAATAGCTCGTTAAAAAGCATTGAAATATCTTAACTCTTGTACAAGGAACTTATTATAATAGTGTTGCGGAACATGAGGTGCCCGGGGCTATGTATAACTGGAAGGACGTGTCACATGGTGAACAATGGCGACCTGGTAGTTTCGAAAGGTGAGACGGCAGTTATAGGGAGTACGTTGGTTCAGAATATCCGCAGGGAGAAATTCTCTCCCCAATGTTACAGAGCCCAGCTCTATACGACCTGCTACATCGCTTTACGCAATTAGGTCGTCAGGTGGTGGAATAATCTGCCCAGGGATTTTAGACATTTAGTCATTCAAACTTCATTCCTGACGACTTTTTTATGGGCATGTAAGAGGCTTTTTGTGTTCACTTAGTTCTAGCTAACCGAATTATATTATTTCATTAAAACTGAAATGGTAATTTTTACTAAACAAAGGTACTAACGTAAGCATATAACTTTATGACGAAGTAAATGTATCTTATCATAAAAGAAGTGGCAGAACTGTATATAGTATAAACGATCAATAACGTGTATAACATAGCAAGAGAATGCACGTTGATCGGTAACTTGAATTTAATAAATGTATAAGTATTTAGGCTGCAATTTAATACAACAAATTCCTCCCTTGAAAATATATTGTAAATACAATTTTCTTTTCGGCTTCTTGTGGGCCGTGTTCGATGTCATGTTGAAATGTTTCAAGATTAGCTTGAAAAGCTTTGCAACAAATGTCACTTCCCATGGTTCGCGCCTCTGAACTTATTATCAGTAGAAATCGCTACAATGATTTCTTTGTTGACACTAGAAAAGTGCAAATAACGCAGCCAAGTTAAAGAGCAAACTTTCACTTGTAGACTTTTTTATTGTCATTCGGTCTATTCGAACACTGTGTTAATACAAGATATAAAGGTGAAAGATTTAAAAGGGAATATTTGAAGACCATATAGCATGTACGCGTAAGTTCCCTCAAGTGATGTATATTTACCTTTGGACAAAGGAATTCCAAAGCAAACTCGTGGTGAAAGGCATTGGGTATAATATTGTTATAATAGAACCTATATGAGCACAAAATTAAAGTCACTTATATCGCTATTGGGGCGATGACGTGCAATGAAAGGAACTATTTAATAAATTGTTTAATAAATACAATCATTCCGACGAGTACCTTATTAAAGATGCTATGAAAGTTGGATCTTGGAAGAGTTTTGTGTTCAATCAACATAATCTGTATGAAGAAAAAAAAAACTATACAAAATTTTGTTGTTTCATACAAATTGAAAGTATGTTCGAAAAGGCGCGTGCAAAATTTCTCATAATTAAATGAGAAGGTAAGAAAAAGCATGGATTCGAATGTTTCAAACTACAATGGGGCGCTTCACTTCAACCCATTAACACCCAAGCGTACATTTCTGTGTGATTTTTGTACTCTTTCAGATTCCCCGGTCAGAATTTACGCATGCATTGCTTTAAAGTAAAGTAATGCAGATTTCAGAGTACACGATGACCTTGACTGTTTTCGAGGTCTCCGATTACAAATCTGAGAAATCTGAAATTCAAAATTTGTTTGAACTATCGAATTTTTATGAAATTTGTTACCAGGGGGTTTCATAGATCGCTGATCTACTGTACTATTTTTAATTTTTTCACTTTGAACCTTGAAAACACTCCAGTGCCAATTTATCAAGGCCAACGTGTGATCTGAAGTCACCGTGGATCTAATTTTTGCAATGGCGGACTTTTTTAAATTTCCAAGATGATTTAATAATATTAACAATATTATTTGAAAATTTCAACTATTTTATATATTTATATACAGGAGGTAAGAGCTCAGTACGTACAGATTTTCACCGTGAATAAAAAATTATCGAAAAAAATACACGCGTTTTTCATCATGTTTTATTGTTTTTTACATTTAACATGACATATTTAATTTTCCGTGCATTGTATGCAGGGACTCTGAAAGATCACCAAATTTTGCATTAGAAATTATAACTGTAATTTCGTTTCAAAGTGTTATAACATTAAAAATAAAGTCATTGAAAATCTCGCAGAAAAAAGTATACGCTTGGTCGTTAATGGGTTAATTTGTTCCTTGAATCGATTTTAATTTTTGCAAATGTATAAGAGCAACAACAATAAAATTCTTTTCTGGACAAATATAGAACGAATATTCCATTCAAGGTCCAAATTGTGCACACGCTCTTTGCAATGAAAATTTAACTCGAGCCGCTTTATAATGCCCTTGTATTCGAGTGAACACTGGAGAATGCGAATAAAAGAAGAATCCAATGGAGATAAAGGGAGACAGAGACAGCGAGCCACAGAAAGCAAGACCGAAAAACCGGATGGTAAAAAAAGAAATCAAGGAAATAGCTGAGAAGGGAAGAAAAGCAGAGTCTCTTTCCGTCGCTCGCATCAGAGAGGGGCTGCTGCAGCAGCTTATGCCGTAATTGCGAGTCGAGTATACTCCGTGTGCTGAACTCTTTGACCTCTCGTGGGTTAGGCATGTGCGTTTGAGCGTTGAACATGTCAGCACACGCATCCTATTGGATAAATCTATGTGACCCAGATATATACATATGCACACATATTGTCAGCGGCCACAAAGGCGGATTGAGACTTCGTTAGTAAGCGGCTCGTACCTTTAAGTAGGCGACGTCCTTGAGCATCCTTACGGTGAGACTTCTCTGAGGCAATCTCGTCTTCGAGAAAAGGAAGCTACCACACGTCACGGGCTCGTTCGGTTACGGTACATGTATCCGGGTGCTCCTGCACCGTTCAGTGCTTCACCCTTCAAACTTTGCTTGTTTGAAGATTAAGCTTCCTAGGAGATGTACGACGTACCTTTAATATCTCGTCTGTATTCATTAGTAAGATTACATCCCACCCTAATTAGTAAATACAAAATCATAAATGTCCTTGTGACGGCAGTCCTTTCAAAACTACAAATTGGTTTTCATTTCTTTCCTCGGCTTTTTTCTCGGTTTGTTTTTCCTTTTAGGTATGGACTCTACATTATAAGATTTTCAGCCTGCATGTATTGAAACAAGCTTATGGAGGTTTTTACTGGGTTTTTATGCGTACTATCGTACACGGTCGCCGTATTCCAGTGGAGTAAGGAAATGTTTATTTGTATAATAGAAAGTTTAGCAAAACCAATATCGTTTGTTCGTCATTATAAAACATAAATCACTTAAGCTTAGATAAATACTGGATGGGTAACGGATAGTCCATTCAAAGCAGCATGACGTTACCTGTCACTATCCACCAATATAGTTCAAGCATTGATTTTTAATCATTTTATATAGGTGGTATATTGTCATTGAACACATCGATAAGTTTTTGTTTTAATATTTACTGTTACATAAATTTATTCTTCGTAAACTGACAGCAAAAGTTTCCGTACATTGGATTACTAGCACTGTCATACATTATAAATCTTCATTCTAGACACTGCATATACAAAACGTCAATTAATCATCTTGTGCGAACTAAACATTCTAACATTTACATTAGTAGAAACGATTTGATATAGTTGAAATTAATTTGCGTGAAGAATTTTCGGAATTATTTAATCACTAAAATGTGTAATCAGTTTGCGTCAAGCAATTCGGGCGTATAGAGAGATGTAAAGCTAACTTTAGAAACGTCAGTTTTCTGCATGAGCAAAGCGGAACTTCCAATTTGATGACCAAAGCTCGTTAAATATTTTAATTCCTATCACTTCTGTTTTATCGAAAATGAAATGAAATATTTAAATGAAATGATTTTAGCTTTGTGACTATATGATCGCTTTATTTTAAAAGTCTCCGTGATAGGTGCGCTTAAATTTAAACATCAAAGAATATTAAAATACTGCTAAATTATTTGCCTTAGTTGTGCAGATAATTCATTCTTGATCCGAAAAAAAAAACGATATGATTTTTTTACGATAAACTTTAAACATTTGACATGTTAATTAAAAAGTTTTACAAAATGTGAAAAAGTTTAATGAATTTTACAATTTTGTAAATAAACTTTTATAGTAAAGAAGTTAAGAATATCACGGTTCAAATATTCTTAAAATTATAAATTGTATGTGGCAATTGAGACGGTCAGAGCAGTTGAATATAGTTTCAACGGAATAGCAGATAATTGTTAACAATTATAAACTTGTTTATACACATGTGTAAAATTGATGATGCAGAGAGAGATCCCTGCATTATCATCTTCTCGAACTGTAATAGTCATTCTTTAAAAAAAATATTTATTGTTAACAATACTATAAATTTTGATAAAGTATTTAATTATATGTGATGAAGTTTGTAATTTCTTCCAAAATTATGTTATTTCTAAGTAATGGTAAATTATTCTGTAAGGTTTTACTTTTTAATTTTAGAAAAATGTATATACGTTATAGCCAATTTTACATCCGAATTCCTAAAAATATAAAGTCGAAATAACAAAAATAAAAATAAATGGCAAAAAACTATTTAAGAAAAAATAATGTCATAAAATAAGATATAGTAAAATAATTATCATGAAATGTTTTTACTATTGTCACAATAATATTTTTGTCATACAATAAGAGGTTAGTACAGAAAGTAATGCAACATTCATAAAAATTGACAATGTATAAAATGACATTGCATCATTGTAATTTTATTCAAACATAATCATTAAATCATTCTGTGGTTTTTGGTTCAGGTAGTAGACTTAATCAATTGCCCTACAATTGGGAGTATTGCTGTATTTCAACCGAGAAGTATACTATGCTTTGACTGGTAGACTGCCAGTCTACAAGTGCAAAATATAACATAACTGCACGAGATAATATGGCTGTACAATGAAGTCATGATTATACAATGGTTTTATAAGTGTGCGTAAATAAAATTCGAGAAACCAAGAAAAATTAACGATCTATTATTCAGTCGTAATAAAAAACAAATTCAAGTGCGAAAGCCAATTGGACCTTTTAGTTTTATTACGTATTCACCAATATTTACAAATGAAAATGATCCGTATAACATTTAACTAAAAATAAATCAAATATATAAAGTGTTTTTCACGTGTTAATCCTAAAAACAAAAGTGTCAGAAATCGCTCTTCCCACAAGTTATTTAACAAAACAGGTCATAAACATAAACATAACAAAACATTGTGATAAACTCCTCACTTGTCCTATATCATTTTACCTCACTATACTTGCATAATATACTATTTTATAATAGTATGAGGGGCATACGAATGCCCCGCAATTCTAATGAAATGTATATATTGTAAAAATATAGTATGGCTATAAAAAGTGACGTAAAAACTGTTACAGTTTTATGAAGATATTTGTTTACACCAATATAAAAGAACGTACATGTGTGTGTAAGTTTCGTGATTCGACAAAACAGAGAAAAGAGTTAAAACTCGAATGAAAATAATCAAATTATAACTGATATTGGATAATAATAATGTCAATAAATAAAGCAATTTGAAATAACAGAGGCAGACAATGAATAGTTGTCATACGCTGCAATGAATTATAAATATAGAATTAATAAAAGAAAAATATTTATGAAAAAGTGTATAAACAAATATACATATAAAATATCGAAATTATTGATATTCAAATTAGCCGCCATAATGCTTGATAAAAATGAAAAATGAACATTTTATTATCTTGTAAAAATAAACAAAATTAGTTAGACAAGAATTTTCTGCTGACTTTATGTGTAAATATTTGATATTGATCAGGGCATACAACGCGACCTTCGTGCACGTGGTAGACACAATAAAAAAAAAATAATAATAATAATAATCAAAAGTTGCAGACAAACCAGGGTCTTTGGCCCTAATGGTTCTTTACTCTAAGGCTTGAAAGTTTGTACCTAACTGCCTCTATGAATTTTGCTGAGTATTCATTTAGTTTCGTATGGTTAGATGTTTGATACACTTATTTACATTATCTACTCATGCGCACCCTGCATTGTCCCAATTATCTCGGTGATAAAATTACAACATAATTCTATCAGTATTGCATGTGAATTATATGTATTATATGTCCATCGATATATAGATATATCCACTAAAAATTAAGGGGGCATCTCTAGTCTAAATCGATGAAAAAATCAATTTTCCAAAAACACCGGTTAAAAGTATACTAATAGTAACATCGTACAATAGTTTATTTTAACTTGCGCGCTCTAAAAATGTTTCTATAGCGTGTATTCTTCAAAATTCCCGCTTCTTTCTGTATTTATATATCTCACGAGTATTTTCAACGATATTTTGAAGCACTGAAAGTATTGCTTTCTTTTAATTTAATTGTAAAAACA
>JAPYZR010000266.1:0-38188 GCA_030522945.1 Trichopria nigra | reverse complement strand
TCTCAACCAATTTGTCGTCTGGCGCTCAGAGCACTAAGACAATTGGTTGGGGCGCCCAATTTTTTTGTTGTCCTAACCAAGTCTTTTTTTCCGTGTATGCAGCCCATTTAAATTTTAATGTAAATTAATAAATCGATATCTTGACAAAGAATATTTTCAATAATTTTAAGTAAAACGAGAGTGTATTAGCAAATTCATTCACTTTTCAAAAATCCGTGGATCAGCTTTTTTAAATTTTTGAGTCTCTTTAAATGTACTGCGATAAGAGGTCATCTTCGAATATTTTATTTAAGTCATTGATTTAACCATAGGCTTTTGAGATGAAAATAGTCTGCAAGAGCAAATAATTCGCCACAATTAAACTAGCAATCACTACAAATATTTATGTTATGGGACTTTTGGATACGGCTAAAAATTGTTATTGAAAATTTCGATAAATAGAAGATTTGGTACTGAAAGCATTCTTACGAAAGAATTATAAGATGCGAATTTGATTTGAATCTCTTCACATGGTTAAAATATTCAACGTCGGAAACCAGACAGGTTACATCATATTCTGATATAATCTGTTAGATCTGACTGACGTGGTATTAAGAGTATGAAAAGTCAATGAAAAGTTAATAGACAATATTCCGTTTCACGAGCCGATTACGATAATAAAAGGTGATTCCAAATCCCTTGCGCTGAGCAGCGGGAACGCGGGACGCGACAAATATACAATTTCTTACAGAAAATTAGTAAAATGTGTTCTCTAATTAACTCAGTCTTGCTAATATCTTTTCTCGCTTACCGCATACTTGCCGAGTAAAATTAGATATCACCAGGCGTTTCTAGGAAGGTTTCATTATTCATGGTAAACTAACCAAAACCGAGATGACTTTACTCGTCATAATCGAATGCGAGGTACGATCTATTTTAATTTACGAATCAAGTGTCCAATTTCTGAGTACAACCAGATTTCGTATATTAGATTTTAGACAGTACGACTATCTTATTATATGCTGCTTTTGCTTGTACAGCGGAGAAAGCGGAAGCCGACGAGGAAGCCACTAAAGTATTCAATAATCTGCACTCCGCGCGCAGCCAAATTACTTGGCATTTCTGAGTCCGGATGATTTGCGTTTCAAAAACTTGTCTTACATGCATTGAACGTCGCGCAAGTGTATATAAGTGTCAATATTGCATACACTATAGTCATTGTATAGGTTTCTATCAAATACTGAATTGTTGAGTTGATTTTACATGTGCATAGAGGAAGGGATGACTGAATGCGAAACAATACCAGGTGGCATTATCTCGACATCTTTCTTTTAATTCGAGATTACTTCAGGATGTCTCGAAGCTTATAATTACTGACACCAAATTAACTCGCCTCGAAGATCGAATGTTAAACCTAAGGAATCATTTCAAAATGATGTCATGGCAATAATGCAAATGACAACTAAATCATATAAAAACCATATTCTTTGATAACTAATATATTTCGATAGACAAATGCTGATAGCTAGGAAAAAACCTCCTGATTGAAGTATCAACAAAACTTCTGTCAACATTTTTCCAAACGCGTGCACATTCATGCCTACGCGCAAACGTGTCCAGTCCGCATATTAAAACACCGAATTTAATATTCTCCGCTTAAAAATCAACGTCACCGCCGCAAGCCCTCCAGTTCGCAAATGAAATTTACAGTTTAATAGCTTTACCGTTAAATCTATAGACGGACATTTTAGCGGAATGCTCGACAGCTGTACGATATCCCGTATTAATTAACGAGCAAAAAGGGAATTTTAATTGATAATACATCGATACTTGTGCTTGCGTTACCTCAACGGCATTCAGTGCTAGGATGAATCGGCACTGCGACTAATGCGGATTACCGAAACACACAGGACCGAATCGTTTTCGCCAGTTCCCTTCGCTATGGTTGGGGCAAGATTTCGATTTTTTTAGTACACGTGCACGGAAAATCAGTGTAATATTATAATTACCCTGTTTTATAGCAGCTATGAGGTATTGTGATTTCGCCAGCTTCATCCGCACGTCGCATACCAAGGGACTTTTCTTCGCTCCTATACATACGGAGAGTTATTGGAATTGAACGGGAATTGATGCTGAAAAGCGAACTTGAAAAGTATGGTTTACCGAAGGGGGAACCGATTCGGAAATGGATTTTTTTTCCCCCGACACGTCTGCAGATGACGTTTGGTAAGTAATGACAAGCCTAAATCGCATCGAAATAAAATAAACGTATTCGAATGCAAGGTATGCGGTTCGAATTCCAGCCGCTGGGGGGTTAAACGAAGGCTAACTAATGAAAGTCACTTCGTATTGTGGGCTCAGTTTTTGCTGCAGGAGATTTATCGCAAATTTGATATATTATTAAATTCAATTTACGGATTCAATTAAGAAGGGGAAAAAATGCTGGAATCCGCCTGGGATAATACAATAATATGAGTTTTGTAGTGTGTTGGTGAAATAATTAACATTTTTATATTAAGGACGAGAGCCTGACGATTATTGATTGATTTTGTTAATCAAAAATTAATTAGCGCTTTTTCATCTTTTGCAATATGCTTTTTTTCCGCGTATATATATATATATATATATATATATATAAACGAGTCCTAAAAATATATATAAATGGGATAGGAGTAATGAAACTATGAAATCAACTTATTGACGTTAGTGGAAATTGCACAAATCCAGAAGTAAATAGAAACTGTCAATATCCTTTCGGAGACTGACTTGACCAACACTTATCCTTGTATATCGATATGAGACTTTCCCGAGACAACAAAACCATGAGGCGACCAGCACACCGTTTCGAAACTTTCCTCAACTTCCATCGGACAAGTGTGACTAGAAGCGTGCTGACTGGGTCATTTCTATTCGGGATAACGAGCTGCACCATCTCGTTCGCTGGAAAACTCATCCACTTCCGAAGATCTTCAGCATATCGCAAGATTCAGTCCAACTTGGCGTTGAAATTTCCAATTCGTGTTAACGATTACGTCCGTTTTTATTAGTACATTGATAAAGAGACAAATGGAATTCAACTCATAAAGTGGTGGACTATTGATTTTGGCAAATATAAAAGAATTTCATTTATATTTTTCATTATAATCATTATATTTATTTGGTTTTGTTGGACTGTATTAGTATCGACAACATTTATCCTCTCATTTTTACCAACCCTTGTTTTACCAAATTTTTTGTTTCGTTTAACAAAAATATTTTCCCGTTAAACATCTGGTCACAGAGAAGTTACAGTAACCGTAAATGTCCTACCTCAGAGAAACGTTTGAAATGTAACTTATAAATGCTTAAAATCCTTCATTTTCGTCTCACAGTCTCGAAACCCAACTTTTCGAAAGGAAACAATCTGTTTCATGAATTTTTATCGTTGATGCTCAAGTTTCATTTGATAGCAACTTCCTTAATTTATATATTTGTTAAAATGAATAATTAATTAAATCCATTTTGTCTAGAATTTCCCACATTTCTGATCCATATCATATATGCAAGCGCCATAATTTTTTTATTTTCCTCCGATTCGCTATTAGATTTCGACCGCTTGTACCAATTTCAATGTATCTGGTTACTTTCACATTGTGCTACAATTGAAAGTTATACGCGTAATTATAATTTAGCATTTCACAATTGATTATTAATTAGAACCTGAGGTAATTAAATTTTGCTCTATAACAGATCCTTTAAGCACGTTTGTGTACACGGAAAATATATTCTGATCGTTCTATTCAAGTATGCATTATTCAATATAATTACAGATAGCTGGTATTGCAAAGGTTGATAACACCGTTTAATTATCCGAATTATAACGTCATCGCGTCAATTTAATTATGAAAATATATACAGTTTAAATATATTTTTGTTGCCACACGTTTATTAAATAATCGAGATAAATTTACTCGTATCAAGTCAGTTGAAGGTCCCAGTCGTGAGCTTGACAGGTGTAAAATGTGTCAGTTTTATTAACTAAAATAAAGTTCGATCTCTATAATTCTTATTCTTAGATCTCAAATGTAATAAAAATTCAATCTTTTAAATTAAATATTTAATAAAACTAATGTATAATGTCAAAAACTTATTTTAGAACAGCGTGCGCAAGGTGAGCCTATTAATATACCAGTATAATGTCTGCGAACGCTAAATTCGTTGCCGAAAGCAAGAGTTAATTGTAACAAAAAAGACTAAGCTGTTTTTTATAAGGCCGTATTAAACTAATATTATCAGAGTTCATTATACCTTTGATGTATTCAACAACGCGCAGCGTACACAGTTTTGCATACAGTTGCAAGTACTTAATATTTTTATTACTATAAGCATGTAAAATGTATGAAGCATTTTACAACGAAGAAAGGATTTATATACGCCATCGGTTGTTGTTATTATAAACAAGTTTGTATACTTGTGAAGAAATTTATTGCGTAACGCAGTCCATTATTTTAATGGCCACAAATCAACGCACTGCTTTGTTGTACTAATGAAACACTTATTTTTTAGCGCGGAATATCACCATGCAAAACGGAAACACGGCTATATTTTCATGCGGATGTTAGTTAAATTTAAACTTGCTGTGTGTACAGTTTTGTGTACAATTTCGGTCGTCCGAACAGCGCAGCGCGCTGTAATTATATGCGAAACGATCCACTCAAGCACGTTTCGTCTTCCTCCATTCAGAATAACGTATATACATATATATATAGTACGTGTATAATGTACTCAGAAATACGTATCCGCGCTTTATATTGTTCCAACGTTTCGCGGCGAGAGATTGGGCTTTAGGTAAAATCGGGTTATGATTCAAATTATTCGAGCGAAATGCGCACTCGCGTGACGCCTCATTTCTTGATTAGCCGGAAAGTGCGATAACAGTGGGATGCCTCCGGTAGAATCAAGTGAAGCGGAATGTCAGAACATCAATGCGATAATGCAGGAATCAATGTTGATGTCTTAGCCTAGGAATAAATATTTACGTCTAAATTTGATCCACAATAATCGATTGATCTCGGTAGATCTGACCTATTTAGGCTGGGAATCGCGAAAAAAATCGACTGACAATTTTCAATTTCCAACACCTTTGCTAACCGACCATTGGACAATGGCCTCGTGCACAATGACTGAAGGTATTCGAAAAAATATTCTCATTTTATCTCTAATATTATTCTAGAAGTACCTGTGTTTTGCATTCGGATAAAAATTGATGAAATCTTTATCATTTATGTCTTTCCAAATGTCGCTAAACTAAAAAAAAAGTATACCGAAATATGGATAAATCCGATAAATCGTTTCTTTTATCATTCCTTATTGCAGAGTTTGTCGTCTTTTCCATTTCGTCGATTTCGCCATGTACTTTAATCTACCACAATATTGCAGCATTTTCCTGTACTAATGCGTTCAAGCCATGTGTGTACGCAGCTCGATATGATGTCATTTGATTAGATGGCTTTTATCGACATATGACTATCAGATATTGTATATCCTCTCTGATTTTTATATTTTTATTCAGGTTTATGTCGATAATATCTAGTTCCAAGCCAGTTGATTAATGGCGTTTTTTACCACTGCCCTCTAGATACGACATGTCCCACTTTATTTCCTACTTCTGACCTCCTAGACTTTCACGCTAAATCTGCATTGTTTTTTACTCTTCATTTATTATCTACTAATTCTTTAGAAACAAACTGCATAACAAGTACTAGATTTTAATATAAGCTGTCAATGATTATCTCCTTCTTCATCCTCCCCTGTGCCTTCTTCGCTTCTTTTGCCACACAACAGAGATAACGTGATCAATATACTTCAGATACATTCGAGAGGTCTGGATTTTATTGTTTCCACAGGAACATGATTTATTATCGTTTTATGATCAATTCGTCCAGTCATTTCGTCATGCTGGGACTTTTAGTCCCCATCTGCCTGCTACCATTCTGCAACTCACAGCCAATGATTGCTTGCCTTTACTAAGGTATATTCCATATTGGACAAGTTACACATTTTATCCCAGATTACATATTGGTTTTTGATTATATTTAATAACATTTGTCATGAAAAAAGTGGAAGTCTGCTCTTGACTGATCTAATAAATGCTCCGATAAATATTCAAGGCCTTCAAAAGTGTTTGTGAAAATAACTTCACTTTCCACTCGGTTTCATTAATTTATTAACATTCTATTACATCGTTTGTAGCCAATACAGCCAGTCATCACTACAAGATGAATTCTAAAATCCTCAATTTTTATAATTAAAACTCATAAAATGAACGCATTTAAAAATAAACAGCCTGCTTAAATATTTTATACAAAATTATTAATTAGATACACGATAATGCAGTAAATCTTAGCACAAACTCACGCGTCAGATAATGTGACATCGATAATTATAATCGGATTTTATCTTCCAATGAGTTAAGGGAGGGATAAAATTAAAGAGAAAGAGGTAGCGTTTCGGAGCTCAGTATAGATTGTCGTCAACTCGACTGACGCAGTCGTCGAGGGTGTCTGAGACTGAATGTTAAACATGTTGGAAATTATAATAGGCTTATATCAGTGTCGCATGTAGGAGGTATATATATATAAATCCGAAGGGGAATACGGCATAAGATATAGTAGAATCCATCAACGAGTTTTTTTCCATAAATAACAAGGTTAAAGAGAATTCGAGATGGCTTTTGGTTGGAAGAGCTTAGTACTATAAACGCTTTAATTGAATTTTAATCGAGAAACCACGAAAAGCGTGTATACATATAATTTTATTGTAAATCCATTTGTAACGGGTAAACCATAAAATTTTTAAAAGATCTAAAAGTCATGTAAATATCTGGCTATAACGTGTCGGTGTGTGCGAGTGGCATCATTAAATTTTACTATGAGTAAAATGGATATTTGAAGTAGAAAATGAATAATGCATGCGTTCTTAAATAACACGGGACGTCCATATTACATCTCTGAAATAACCCTGACAAGAAATTTCTAGATAAAATTGCAAATTTCTGCCAACTTTGTACAAAAACCTTAGATTTATAGAAATATGAAAATTTATATTTAGAAAATCATGTATTTCACAAATTATAAATTAATTAAACTTTGAAAAATTGAAATCTGCTGTAACTAAAAAATTATTACGTATATTATAAAAAAGAAAAAATTGAGGACAAAAGAATTAATCATCGTCTCGTGATTTCTCGATGATCGGAGATGTTTAAATTTATACTTCGATAACAAATAAATCATTCACAAAAAGTAAATACTCGCAATTCATTCGTTAAACCGATATTCTTGCTTACTATTATTGAAGTATTCGCCACTTCGACGCGAAGTATAAGCTAAATGTTTAGAAATCTTTTAATGCTACATTTATCAGTACTGTGTTAAAGAACGTATAGGGTCGTTGACTGATGGCGGACGATAGACTTCGTCTTTATGTTATTTCCTTAAGGGTCCTTTTCAAGATTCCGATCCCGCCTCTGAAAATTTCCTGAATAGATCGCGCATCGAGTCTCGTTCTTGGACCGATTTACAAACCAGAGGGTTACGTTCGAGGAGCAGCATAATATATATCTCTGCGATGATTCTATGGGGCTACTCGTGGAATTGGTTCTCGTCCTCATTGGATCGAGAAACCATGCATTACGAGCCAGTATATAGTAAACGAGGGGAGAAAAGAAATAAACCAATGGAGAGAGAAAAAAAGTGAAAAATACTATCAATTTTTATTTTAGAACATTAAGAAACATTATTGAAATAATGACGGGCTGTGGTAAATAATGGTATAAGTTCTATTATATTATTGCATTAACTAAAATATATATTTTTTTGTAGCTACATCTATTGACATAAATATTTTCAGTTTAAATATTTTTATTAGAGGTTAAACTCAATTTGGTAATAAAAAAAATATATATATAAAGTTAATAAATATCAAGTCCTAAAAATGTTAAAAAATAATAAATATCAGAAGGAATAATCCATGAAAATCAAGTTTATATCATAAAAAGTGCATAGAAATTATTAAAAACATGTAGACTTTATTTTTCCTGAATAAAGCAAGCACAACCTTTGAATTCTGAGTCAATAATTTGAAATCTGAATAAGTTGGCATTTTTAATTCCAATTTTTGATTGATCTTTACTATTTTCTCAATATTCTTCAATCATTCTATAAATATAAAAAAAAAAACTTGCTACATTTAGTTGAACTACTGACTCCATGTAAGTTGGAATTATTTAATTTTAGTCGCTTGAATTAAATGTAGCAATATAAGTTCGTAAATGATTTATCATAGATAATAAGATAATAATGATCTTAGTATCGCCTGAACTTTTTTCCGATATTACATACAAATCTCGTTTTCTCGCCTGAAATCCACCATTGGCGTGAATAATTCTGTCTCGGCCAATCACAATTGGCAAAAGTCCATACTTTTATTAAAGCTTCATACACGCCAGAGACTATTCAATAAAAGTCTGGACGTTTATAGTCGACCAATTTTCTTTGGTCCCCAAGATTCGTATGAATGAATAAGACACTTGAGCAGAAAACATTTTGCTTTCTCTCTCGACAATTTCTTTCACACGATATCTGGAATCGAACGACAGAAAGAATTGAAAAAGGAGATCTGAATGACCGATTGACAAATTATTTTTGGTATAGACCTTTTTAGCGGTACTTTGATGTGTATTAAATCTTGCAAAATAAAAAAACAAAACACTTTTATTTTAATATTATTCAGTAATAATAATAATAATAATAAGTAATGAGCATCTATACTTAATAATTTATATTTTTACTTATATAAAATGTTAAGAGATTATACACGTCCAGTATAATTCTGTGTTTGAGGTAGCAAAAGCTTTATTGCAAAATCGTAAAATAAGAATAGCGTCTGAAGAAAGACTCTCCAACGTCGTAAAACGCCAACAAATAAAGTAAGGAATAAATATTGATCCTAGTCACGTTTCGTCGACGAAATGCCAAATTTTCCGAAAAATCGGGAAAGAGAGGTCAGAAAGTCGGCCCGGTACGTCCGATAAAGAAAGACGGGGGTAGGACAATTTGTCGGAGCAAGGGATGCAGTTCTGTCATCGAGAGTGAAAATGCGAGAACAGACCAATTTTCATACTGAGCTTTAGAGTTCGGGGGGGTTTACACGCTTACGACGCTGCTGGAAATCTTCGGCTGGCATTGATATCGAGAACTGCAGACGCGAAACCTATATTCACCGACCCATACCCAGCCCCCCCTCCTTTCATCCTCCAACGACTAGTATCCCTCACGAAACGACCGAAATTTATTTCCTACGGTGCACTGCTCTAGAGGGATTACACCTCGAATCGCGAGCGGAGGTGTGGGTATCACGATATATATACATACATATATATATCTGTGCTTCTGTACCCGATATATAGGGGGATCGCGTATATAGCATTGGGATATTCCTCCATGGTACGTCCCTGTACACATACGATTCTGAAGGGAAGCCGGTGTGAGGACGGGCGCGACGTGGGAAGGGGGTCACAATGGAAAATAATATACGAGGCGTCCTTTCTATTAGAACCATTTTTCAGAAAGCTCCTACCTGCTCCAAGATCTTTTCTTAATATCCAGTCTCTCGCGTTACTCGCTCAGCTCTTGGGCTGCTCGTCCTTCTTCCTCCCCTACTTTACGCTTTTAATTCATGATTTTCCGGTTGCATTTCCACTTTTCCATTCTCTCTCTAATATATATATATCGAACTTACGAAATGACGTGCGTCTTTCTTTGTTCGCTCCTTGATACGTTGCATCGTTTCGTTATATTTACTTACTTGTTCGTTTAGCTTTTTACAATTTTTCGATATGTGATTCTGTATTTCTGTATTTTAATATGCTGCGTAGTTTATCATAAAATTTTATTTTATAATGAATAAATAAATTATGTCTGCATTTTCGACGTTTAAATAGATTAATTAATAATTGATTCGTGATTCATTATTAGTCTATAAATTATATTTAAGAAATATTGTTGAAATGAAAGTTGCAATGTATATTTCAGTAAAATAGCAATCTCATGAAACAAAAGGATTCACTATCACCAGAGTTTAGAAACAGCACCTTTGCAGAACTAAACAGCAATGGAATGGTTTCATAATCAATTTAGACTCTAATCAGGATGCCATTAAAAATAACTCTTTTATTCAAGCAACGACTGGAATTGTGTGAAATTTAGCAACTGGAAAAACAAAATAAAACGAAAATTTATCTTTTTCCTCCGATAAACTGCATTGTATTGCACGTGACCTCTCTGTCTATGATATTTTTTTCATGGCCAATGTCACTTGATGATTTATTATCTTCGTCCCGTTTTTATGCGATAAATGCCTAAACGATAATGTAAAGATAAGTTAAAATCAACACAGTTAAAATATTAAAAGCCGAAATTTAAAAAGAATAATATTATATAACATTAATAATTAATTTCAACTCAACGTGATAACTTTTTAAGTCATTAATTTTTAACTTCACATAGTCTCATTTTCCTTAAATTTATAACTTTTAATTTAGTAAAGTTAACTTAACTGAAAACAAGTACAAATTATATTTTAACTTTAACTTAATAAAGTTAACTTGGCTGAAAAGTTCGAGTAGTATTTAACTTTAACTTTTGATTCTGATCAAAAGATTTTCTCTTGAAAAGACGAAAATTTTGGCATTTTATTGTCGAGTTTATAGTAAATGTAGCAAAAGCATCCCTTAAAGAAAGTTACTACTGAATGCCTTAATTTACTACTTGAAACTAGTAGTGTTCATCTGTGTACTACTAACAACTAGTAGTACACAGTACTAAAAACTAGTAGTTACACTGTAGGAAATTGAGGCATTCAGTAGTAAATTTCTACATGGGATAATGTATCATATTCGCAGTACAGTGGGGTAAAAAGTAGCTTTTCTAACGAATTATTAAATATTGATTAAAAAAGTATGGTCAGGTAGCTAATTAAAAGTTGCGATATTAATTCTGATTACTTCAAAGTAACAGTTATGAAGAAGTTATCAACTACAACTTTCCCGTAAAAAAAGCGACATTGACAATTGATCCGGGTCGCGTAATATACCAAACCTCTCTGTCCGTTAACCTGGTCTAATTTCTGAACCGATAAACATATATATCCTCGGAAAGACTAACAAACACAAACAAAAAGGTCGACTTTGACCGAAACTTTGTGAAATCTACCGATATAAATGGACGAGCTTTTTAATTAGATATACAACATTATTTGGTCGTGTCACCACCATACCATATCCAATCCTATATATACGTACATTTTATGTTTTCGCGTTTCTTTCACTACCTTCATTTTTTCTTTCGTATTATTGATCCTTCTTCCATTTGTTTTCCCTTACACTTTCTCGTTCGCGCAAACCTTTCCTCGTTTCGGCGATAAGTTTTTCTTTTTTAGCCGATTCGTTTTCACACTTCTAAAATTTGCTGTTCGCCCCCGGGGCAACTATGATTTACGGGACAGACACAAGTGGAGCATGTTGATCTATACCCAGCGGGGCATCGCTGGGCGACAGAAACTCGAAGCCCATAGTGAAAAAACGTTCCATCCCTTGGTAAATTTGTTCTCCACTCTTTTCATTTGGTTACAGCTCGCCATTTTTCCTGTTGTTTCCACCCGCTATTTTCCTCCCCTCTCTCTCTCTCTCTCTATTACTCTTAGTTTCTTTCCTTCTCTTTTCAAATCAGTATTTTCTCATCATTTTAGCTTTGAGAACTTGCCAATTTTTCACCTCGTAAGCTTACACTTGCTTAGATTTAAACGTGAAACTTTACTTATTTACAACTTTTTATTTAAAGTACAAACTTATTGCTTTAATATCGATGATTTATTCACTGGTACGTCAAAAACAATAATTGTCTTCACTCGTATAGATCCTCTTCATGTTTCATTTCTTAAGAGTTGGACAATTCCTACTTTTCTTTTGCCGTACAATTGGCACTTTGAGGACAGACATTTTTATAGTAAAATTTACTATTAGTAAAAGCAATTTTTACCGTAATCATATAGTAAACATTTTAAAATTGTAATTCATTTTAATATAAATAACGACAATTTTTCTAAAGACTATCCTTAAAATTCAAAATGGTTTGGTAAAATTTCCAAAGAAATTTTTCTCTGTGCATCATTGTTAATGCAAACAATGTGAGATTTAGCATCACGGAGATGCCAAAATGCATGCAAATTTCGAGAATCAGAGATCAGCATTATATCAATATTTGTATTATATCCGTGAAGAGATGAAAGCACCTTGTAAATAGTACATGAATAAATACAGTCAATCGCAGCTATGTATATAAAGAACAACATACTTATGATCAGTGACACGTGGATGAGTATTTACATTAGGGTTTGGAAATCGTGGAATCCCCAAATAATTCGGATGGACAAATAGGCAACATAAAAGGTCACGAAACAGTTCACACGAACCTTTTCCCTTCCCCGTTCAGAAGAAAGCGGTAGATGACTATTTTATATACATTGTCTGCGTGAATATTGTAATAAGCAATAGTATTTTAACGAATACCACCCATTCATTGATTAATGGATATTTTTAATTCGACACTCTTAATATTATTCTCACTTCCAGGTAATCGTGTATTCAGTCGTTCAACATCTGTTATTGCTTCGAATGTGGTGACGAAAAAGAAATCAGTCATCTTCTATCCCAACATGTGGAAATTGTGGTGACCCATCAAAGGCCGCGATAAAGTAGACCATATCCCGCGCAAGATTCGATGTATATATAAAAAAAAAGTATGCTATATTGTACTCCTTATTCGATATTCTATATACTTTGGAATCTCGAACCGACAGGCTGTGTAGAAATTTTTTCTTTGTGAGTATCCCCACGTCTTTTCGTGAAGCATATAACACTACGATAAAATGAAAAGATAATTTAATAACATTTTAATTTTCGTTTATTCCATTGTTTGGTATACTATAGTTCATCAACAGATTATGAAAAAGTAACATGTCGAATCAAAATTTTGAATATTAAAAAAAAATTTGTCGTTTAGCATTCGGCACAATTTATGGTAAACAGTTACGATATTCAAATTTGATAATCCGAGAAAATAGGACATGTTAACGCTTTTGAATATGCTTCAAAGCTTCATTCAAAGATTCACATCCAATATATCCTACTTATTTGAAAGTAAATATATTATGTAATTATCCATTTTCAATAGACATGAGTAACAAATTTGATCAATGTCTACTAAATCATACTTAAAAACCTATTTTTAGTACCTATATATATTTTAATTAAATAATTGTAGCAAACATAACACATGCAACATTTTAGTTGCATAAAATAAACCTATTACTTTTATTATTTTTTCTTATTGAATGTGAAAAATGTATATTTTTAGTTCTGTTCTTTTATCTAGGTTCAATGTGCGTCGGCATTACATTGGTACAAATTCAATGACATAAATACTCTCTTTGGTCGCTTTTATGCCTGTTGCATTCGAAGATTCTTTAATTAACGTTTGATCTTAAATTACACGATACCTGTTCATCTGTTCGCGCTTTTAAAAGACTTTTTTTGTTTTATCTGGCAGTGACCTTTTACTAGGAGCGAGCAATATTTTTAAAATATTAATAAAATAAATGGAATATACAAAAGGAATATGCACGTGATTGATTACGTAATGATAAAACTACTAAAAATAAAAATATTATCTATTTGAAATAAACTGTCATCGAATAATTCGACAATAATTAATGTAGTTAGAAAATTTATGTATCGAAATCCTAAATTCCACGAAACATAATTTATGAAATCGTACTAAATTTAACTTAATAATAGATATAGGAAACATTATTGTTTTCTTTACGATTCGCGATGTTCAAATTACTGTACATAAGATAATATGTCGCGCAGTAACGAAAAGTGCCAGATCAATGATTACATGCAATAATTTCAGTTTACTTTTTCCATGTCATGATATTATTCTAATTTTTTGTTCGTTACCGACCTGTTATTAACTGCAAGCAATACAAATCAAATATCTGGCATCAAAATTAGAAATTTTTATCCCACAAACGCTATACGCTGTACTATTTTAGAAAATGTTAAAATGTATAAAAAGTTACATCAGAGTAATATTGAATCAGTGATTAGCGTATATCGAATTCGTAATCAGAAAGTCCCGAAGAAAGTTTATATAACTGCAAGGGGTTGCAGGATACTCTATAGAGGCAGAAAAAATAGGCATATTTTCGGAATTTTTTTTTTCAGGGACACCCCGAAATATATCGAGATTAGAAGACAGGGGTTTTATTATGTGCATTTATAATAAATTAACTGTCAAACAAATTTTTTCGTAATGCGATGGATGACAAAATGGTGACTGTGCAGCATTTTTCCAGCGACGCCTTCATTTTTGCGGACTCCAACACAGCCGGACAAATAGCTCTTGTAAAATTTCGACTCACCGTAATTCGAACTGTACAGGAGCTGTTTGTCCAGCTTAGCCTAGTTTATCGCTTTAAAAAATGCATTTTATATAGTCAACTATATGTAAACAAATAGCGTTTTATAATCTCTATTGTTTTTCATGATTTCCCACAAAAAAAAAAAAAAAAAAATGGCGTAGCCGTAAGTATTTGTTACATTTTTTAAACGTCACAATTGTATTCAAAAAATAAAAAAGAATCTCATATTCAAATCACAAATAACAAAAAACAATTATCATCATTTCTACATTAGCGTCCGAGAATACAAAAACAAACAATTTTATAGAAAATTTCTTATCAATGCTCAATCAAATCTTTACCTACACTATATGTAATCCATCAAGTAATATATAATTATACGTTACTGTTCTATCTTATTAAAAAATATTTTATCTTATTATATCGCTGTATACATTATTCGCTTTTTTCTCTTCTTCTTGATTTTGTTTAATACCGTATTTTTCCTCCACTGTCATGTAGTGTCCATCATTCTTTGCTTAACCTTGTCTTTTTCTGTCTGCCTATATCTTTCTCTTTCTCAGCTCATTTTCTCCCACGAGGTGGCACTCTTCTGTTCTTACATTCAGTCCGATACGGCATTACGTATTCCAGTCTCTCGTTCCGCGAGAAAGATATCACAAACCGCGATGCGCCGGCAGCGTTGCGGGGGTGGCGGCGGCAGTATGTATATATAGCGTTGTTCCGTAACCATCGCGACAGTAAATTACTGATTAGAGGGCTCGGGGCTCATACCATTCGCCGTATTCGGCGCAATTACAATTTAAACGCAACCATTGCTTGGCATTAGCCCGCTCGTCGCGAATTATTCAAAAGCAGTTTTCGCAAGTTTCTTTTCGGGCCCTTTGGCCGGGATGCCAGGCGTCTGTATCCTATACCGTATTAAAACTGCACTCGCATATTCTATTGTCATTTCGAGCACCATCGCGCTTCGGTAATTAAATAAAACAGTGCATTTCAATTACATTTACTTGACACACCAACAATTAGTAGTCGTTTTGCGACAGCATTACTATAGACACTTCCAAGCTAGAGTGAGAGCACGATGTTAATAGAAAATCAATATTACGTATAGTGCCTTAACAGGTTTTTACCCATATACAAAGAAAAATCATAATACAGACGTTACTACGTTTTATATTTGTCGGGATTGTCATTATTGAATCATAAACCGCCATTTTAACAATAATGTCATCTCTATCGTGAAATTAACTCTGCTCTTGATGATAAACGGGTTTCAGGGTTTTCTGAGATCGCTGATTCGGAACCTATAATCACATTTATGTAATTCAATATGGCGGATCCAATATGGAGGACCGCTTTCGTAAAAGTTAACATTGATTTTAATGAAAATGAATATATTTACGTTTTTGGGTTGCTGATTTCGAATCTGTTATCAAAAATTATAAAATTCAATATGACTGATCCAAAATGGCGTATAGAATGTATACCTATTATGGATTTTGATTATGACAGCAAGCATCAATTTTCAAAACGTAATAAAAGATACTTTAACGATTTTGGTCCGCCATGTTAGATCCGACATATTGAATGTTGACAATTTAATGACAGATTAAAACCATCGACCCCAAAAACCCATGTACACTTCAAGATCAGAGTTAATTTCACGAATTCGATCGGCCATTTTGAATCTGATAAAATTAAAATTGAAATTAAAAAATTAAAATTATAAAATTAAAATTCTGATAACAGATTCAAAATCAGCAACCCTAAAAACATGTATAGTACCAAGTTGTTGTTCCGTATGTATCATTTTATTTTATTAACTTTAATAATTTTTTAACTTTTTTTATTTTTTTAACTTTTATAAGTTTTTTTTAATATTTTGCCTTGAATTCTAATATATTTATCATAACCAATGACTATGAGGATTATATTCCGTAAAGGATCAATCGCATCCACGAACTCAATCGCTAGAAATATATATTATTTGTATACTATATCAAGTACATTATTTCGACAAAATTTAATGAAAAAATCAATCCACCATTTTGAAAATGACAGTCAAAAGTTGATAAATTATTATTTACCTATTAAAAAAAAAAAAAAAAAAAACAAGAATTCTCTACCACGAATTTAAGATATCCATGGATTGCTTGTGTCCTTTTTCATGTTTTCGAGTTATCAGAGCATTCTGCGCACAGCTTGCTCGTAAGCATGCTGAACGTTATGGGACATTAAACATATTTTTCCAGCTTTTTGTTATTTCAGCTTTTAAAATGCGCTTACTGACAAACAAAATAGATTTAATTTCTTATATATATATATATATATATAATAGATATAATTTCTTATGAAAGTATATTTTGAATAAGGTAGGTAATTTTATGATAATTGATATGCGTGTACAACGTATATAAATGAGTAAAGATATTAATTGTTCTCTATTAGTTTTCTACACTTTCGTGAACCAACTCTCCTTTTTTCTTAATTTAAAACTATATGCATAATTCATTTACATTTCACATGCCTTTAGTTCAAGAAATAACTTAGTCCATTTCATCCTAAAATGGCATATTTTTTTTTGCTTTATTCAATTTCCGGCAATTCGTTGTCAACTGCTGTGATAAAAATGGCCCTTGATTTCGCGAAAAACCACTTTTTTTAAATCGGAGGTTGTAGATTTTATTCTCATATTTTAAATAGCGCAGATCGATATAGGGCGACCTTTAAAGTAGTCGACAATGCCTTGGCACTTTCTTTGTTCTTGTTGCTAACTCGTTTGAAACCATGAAAATCAAACATTGGCTGCGTCTATTTTACATTCTTTTATTTAAAGTATATAGTTGTCAATATTGTATATTGTGAGAAATAGGAACTGTTTAATTGCACCAGTGATTGTATTGTTTTTGTGGACGTACCATAATTTTTAACTAATCATAAAGTTGGTTGATGGTAATCTTGGATGTCACAATATACGATAAATGAAAGGAATTAATTATGGCATGTAATAGACTGTATTACAAATTAGGACTTAAATAGTGGTAATGAACAATTTCAGCTACATGCGATGCATTGTTTATACAGCAATTATCATTTAAATGCATGATATGGCATGAATACACGATTATGTTATTCGATAGTAAGTGTGAAACTCAGCGTCGCACAAAGCGATATATATTATGTTTTCAAATTGAAAAATTAAATCGTTATGGAAATATTAATTAGAATTTAAGATAAGCTTTCTAAAATCAAGTATTAAATTTTGTTTGTAAAAAATAATATAACATAATGTGATGCAATAAAAAATATAAAACATATAGTTCTATATTTGGGTATGGTACACATGATTAATAGCATCGAAATTAATAAAAATGGCATTGCAGTGTGCAGAAAAATGTGGAAAATGGGTCTTGCTTCATGAGAAATGAATACGGAATTTTTTCTATCAGAGTATATTTTATAAGTTACAATAAAAAATTACGTTTTTGTCACAGTAAGCGCAAAATGCTATTTTGCGCGCACATGGACCTTAGAATGAAAAAGATATGAAAGAATATTTTAGACATATATATAAGTTCGAAGATTCTCGACTAATCGTGCTAAAGAAAAAAAGATATTTCAAAAACAAATATATGGAAAATTGTACAATGTGTCTAAAGTTCTGGCAAGATGACCTCACAAGAGGTTAAAACTACATAAATAATACAGAAATACATTATCGAACACAATTTTAACTTTATCAGTGGCCAATTCAAATGTCAACGAAAGTTATTGTAGTTGTATTCATGCACATACGATTGTGTACATATGTAAACATATAAATGTACAAAAAATTACGTATAATATTTAGTGGAAAACGACTTTCATTAAACGCAAACGAATTGTATTTTTACATTTTTCCGCAGTTCATAAATTTCATGTTAGCATGCATATACGTATGTAAACATATACCACACTAAGTGTGTCAATTAGAATTCCTCGACAAAAGTCGGATATCTGCGCAAGGAGTTTTTACTATCCGGCACGCTAATCGAATTTGTAACTGACGCGAATAAGTCTTGGATTAAAAAGACCATTCGGAGTCCAGCAGTTTTCATCCAATTAACGATATTCGCTCAGATTGAACTTATCGATTTATACAATCAAACGGACTCGTTTCACGAATATCCAGTTCTGAATGTATCGCGAACTGAACTCGCAGAGTAATTAAATACACTCCGAGATATTGCTGGAAAAATTGTGTACAGAAAAAGTGAAGGTATACATTCTGCTTTGCTCAGACTTCCGAATTCATGTTACACGAAATTATTTATGGTATGGAAATTTCGACTATATACGCCTTAGATTTGAAAATTTCTATTATATTATATTGTTTTTAATTCGAATCATGTATTATGTCATCTTTATTTAGAAGAGAATTTCTGCAGAATTGACGTATTATTTTAATATAATATTTTTTGAATTGAATTATACGCATTTCTAGATCATATTTAGAGACATGTGTAATAGTTACTATCTTTATAATGCAACTAGATCGAAATTTCCTAATTTGTGTGGAGGGCGCAAAGTCACATTCTTGGTGGGTGGGTGACACCTGTATATACAACAAAATTTGTACGTTTTGTAATTTTAACACGTAATTATTTTGCACATTCTTTTCTTTTCTTTTGCAAAAGCTCTAGTTAATCTTTTTACATTATACATATAGATAGCCCATAAGTTTAATAAATATAATTAATAAATAATATTCAAATAGAAATGTATGTCCAATTGTTATTATTTTTCTTGTCCCAGGTGGAAAGTCGGTCGGGAAAAACTAAAGATTGCTACAAAATTAAAATAGGCCGTGGACAGCGACTTCTAGTAAAAAATAAATAAAGGTTCTTAGGCAGAATCTGAGATTTTACGATTAGAAAACTATTTTCAAGTATATGTCTAGTTTCTGTCAATGTAGCCACGAGAGCCTCGAGGACTTGCAAAGCATAACATCATTTGCTATGTGTTATTGAAATGTATGAATATTATTGTTTTCGGTCGCTTACATGAACCTGTTATCTCTGTTTATTGTATTTTATAATCTAGATACATATACATAATGTGCTCAAGTAGTTTAGGGTTGTGTTACCCAAGTTACTGTGCAGAATTTCCGTAACACGTTTTGACACGTGACAGGTCAAAATATTTGGGCTAAACTGGAGTGGTACTAGTAATGACCTTGACTTGAAATCTAACTACAATTATTTTTAGTGTAAAACTAGATTGATACTGGTTAATATTCTTGCAGTAATATCTGTCCGGGCACTAGCCGAATTTTGTGTCCAACAGTATGTCTAGTGCCCGACTACCGACAGGGAAAACTAAATCCAGGGCCTTTTTTTAACCAGATTCAATTTCCGGGAACATAAATATCAGATATTTTCAGTTCCTAGCCAGGAAATCTAGATAGTTTTGAATAAGCATTACATAACGTCTAAAGTACAAATATAATCGGGGTTAATCTAGACTGGCACTGGCAATGAACCAGATTAGTTCATTAGGTTTAAGGTATTCATTTCTGGACAAAACTATATTGTTCCAAGCCAGTCCCAGGTAATATTTTAAGCTAGGAAATGAACTAAAAAAGCGTCCCATGGTAACCACAGAGCCTATCTAGGTTTCCTATCCCGAGTACCCGATCATTGTAACGGAAAACTTGCCAGGAACTTTTTTTTGTTTAATTGCTTTATGCAGCATTTGTCTACAAATTACAATTAGAATTCTAACGAAGAATTTTATAGGGGAGGATAGTACTTTTGGTTGGTCCACATCTATACTATATAGATTAAGACGTACTAAAGGTCACAAATAAACAAGGAAACTCGACAATTCTTCAAGAACTTGCAAAATATAACAATAAGGGAATTTTTTGATGAATATATTTTATATTGAAATTTTCATAATATAATAGGAATTCATAAAGAATCAAGTATACGTATAGAGAAGTGTTCATGCAAATAATATAGACTTGCGAAAGAGGGCATGTGCGGTGATGAAGAGACGGACCGTATACGATAGCAGATCTTCAACATAGGAAGATATAGTGTGGATAAAACAACGTTGTAATATACTTATGCCTGAAATACAATCTAACCTCGTTTTAACAGAAGGGCGAGAGACACCTCGAGATCTCAGGATCAGCCGAAGCTTTACGATGTTTTATGGTGCCACGCGAAGATCCAGCATGTAGGAAATTATTCTTGTTACTCGACAGGTGCCAACCCTACGGGGTATTATAGGATTTTTGCAGTCGAGTTTCAACGACCTTGAAATGAGCTCAAGCGGCTAAATATTGGAAAAATTATTTATAATAAGCTCGAAAAAAATTAGGTTAATCTCATATCCTAGACCGACCCGCCAAACCAGCAATTGTTTTACCGGGATTAAAAGGGATAAGACCCGTTAAAAATATATCGTATACAGGTATATGTGGAATATAATAGTTTTAATCTTAAAATGGTTGCCTTTTTATTATGTGAGTCCGTAAGCTTGTAATTGCTAGCGATTATAGACATGCATATTTATTTTGTGACACCCTTTCAGAATAGGAAAAGTGACAATTTTGAATTTACGTACAATTTTTAATTTTTTAATATTCATGTAACATTTATATAGTTCGCATTATATTCGCTTATGTAAAAGACGCGCTTGGTTGCTTCATCAAACATAATTAGATTAGTCTTTCTTTCTCGTTGCGGCCGTTACGGAAATAAGACGTGCAGCTTTTGTGACAAATTTATTTGATATAAATAGCACCTAAAGAGGGCAGGCGAGGTAAGGGCAGTTCATACTCAAGAAAAATTATTAAACTTTTTGTTTTTATTATGTTAAATTAGTTACTTTTACTTTTCTGTTGCCGCAGTAGGGTGCGGGATTTTTTTCCAAATTGCGAAATACGGATCGATCAATTAAAATATTGATAAATTAGAAATTGAATATTTCATTTTGCTACGGTCGGCACATTTAATTTATTCAATGGTCGGTTATCCGTCCGTCAGTCTATCGATGGCAATATACGGGACGTCAAGAGCCGTATATTGTTTCATTCGTATATAATCCGCCTAAATTAAAAATAGGACGATTATACATGTACTTCTTTTGAAAATTTAATATAAGTTGATAAAGGGAAATTGCGTTCAATCAATAGATTCGAAAATATTTATGATAGTGATACTATAACTTATTATTGAAGATAATCAGCGAGTGCGTGTTTGATTACTATAAGTACGAATAAACAAACAGAACGTTGTTTATTCAAGTACCAAGAATCGAATGTAAATAATTTTTAATTTGGATATAAATAATTGAGGCAAAACAACATTCGAGGCAATTTTGAGGTTCTAAATATATGTGCTATTACTGCAAGGGTAACACTCATCGTCTCAATAAATTTATCAGGTACGTCGATGAATGTATGAATTATTTGGAAAATTTATTGAATGAAATTTTATAAACTGATAGCTTATCAATATTTCTTCATTTATAGGCGGTAATAACTAAATACGTAATGAAGGGAGAGACCAAACATTGATTCTATTCGTGACAATGAACATTTTCCCTACTTATAAGCTATTTATTGTCAACAGATATATACAATTAACCAATTTTCTAGTTTATAAATTAACACTACTTCCGCTTAGAAATAGCAAACCATAAAAATACTGGAAAGGATGTTCCGAGTACGAAATATCGAATGTAAATATGACCGTTTTGTTTTGATTTGATTTGAGAAAAACAGTCGTTCATTTATCCTCGGTAAGGTCATACTAAGTTTTGAACACAACCCACACATGGAATTTAACGAAATAAAAAAAGGATCGATTTATAGTTAAATGGGAAAAGAAAAGAACTCATTTATTAATCTGGAATTTTTCATTGAATTTTCAGAGAAAAATTGTTCAAAGGCTGACAATTTTTAGCATCGCTAATGTATCTGCGTGCCTCGACTAATATCAAGAAAATTCAATTAGGGCAAAGATTGCATAGCCACGAAAAAATTCCTCACGGTTCTTGGCAAAAATATATATTGAATGCTTGCGATAATGTACATTATTACCGTTTATGAAAATATATTAATTAAAATACAGTGAAATTAACATGCATGATCAATACAAATAATACTCAATCAATCGCAGTACTTTAAGTTTAAACAATAATTTATAAACATGTATAGAAGTAAGTAAGAAAATAATAAATTAAGCACTAATAAAAATTATAATTTCTATTAAACGAACGTATTTTCCTTACCTTTGTACTTATATGCTGGTCTCCTTTATTACCTGGTAAAAAAAAACGTCTCGCCTCGTCAGCCTCAATTGAATATCGATCATGTCGAAGAACTTGAAATCTAAAGACGTGTACAAATAACGTTTAAAAAATATATAAAATATAAATAATGAAGTTTCCTTAATTATTAACATTAGGCAATAAGTATACAAAAGTTTTTTTTTTTCAAAATTAAACAATTAGAAAAAAAGTTTCATTACATTTATCAGACCTAAGTATAGGTCAGGAAAAAATGAAATTAACAGACAAATGCGACTCTCTGACATTTGTTATTAAAATAAATGAATGAGCATTTCTTTTATTACCGAATACTTTGATAGATTCGTCATCTTATTAGATAAATATTCTAAATAGAATCAAATTTATATCAACAATTTCTCTCCATCTAACCGCGTTTAATAAGATGTAAAAATATATTAAACTGTGCAACATTGAAAGGAATTGTTACATTACATTGTGATGACCCAGAGTGTAATTGGCTCTCACATTGAAACCTTATGTTCCATCTGATATACTAATGGATCATTCCCGATCAATATCCAGTTATTATCTGTATTCCTTACTTAGTTAAAAATGTATTCGAATCTAAAGATTTACGTTCTGAACCTATTGAGAACAGAGCAACATAATTTTATCTGAAATGTATAGTAAACATAAACGTAAAAAAGAAATCTAAATCAGTTGGGGAAAACTGTATAAATTTCGCCCATACTTTTTACCAGACACCAGTTATGACGTATTTCATGTTTTGTTTAATCCCAACGCTCTTAATTGCCTTCGGAGTAAAGGCGATGGTAATCTGGATTAAAATTCACATCGACTAATCCAGAGAATAGTAGCTTCACTCGTTTGCCCCTCCATCGCGCATTCGTTCGACCGCTTGCTCACGTCGGGTTTGTACCGCAGTTGCGATAAATCCTACACCATGTATATATAGCTGGAACAATAAAAGTGCAGCGTGATAATCGAATTTCAAGGCAGAGCAGACGCATCTTCCGTAGAGCCCTGTCGTTTCTCCAATGATTCGAATTTAAGTGCACTACAGAAAATAAAAAAGCGAAGTGGAAAAAGTAAAACCGTCTGGAATAAACTGAGATAAGAAAACGAGTGATGGCCAAAGTCAGAATAGATAGGGCGAGAGACTGAACAGAGAAAAGGGAAGCAGCGATTGAGTGATATCGGCATAACGATACTGGTCGTAACGAATAAATACTCTCAGTTGCCGATTCTTCAATTGCTTTTATTCTTCTTTCACTTTTCAACGAAATTTTACATAAATACTTTAATTGCATCTGCTTTTACTGGCCAGGAAAAATAATTAAATCTGAATCAGACGTGGTGAAATTCTAAATCATAATATAATTTCAAAGTATAGAGTTGAATATCTTTATATCATACATATAAATTAATGGAATTAGGATAATGACGATTATGATAACCCAAGTCCAATTTAGGGACACCTAATTAGGTATTTCAAACTTTACGTCACATTAGAATAAACATCTTAAGGTTCATTCGTATCTAATAAAAAGTCAGTGTTTGGTTCTACTTAATCTGGGTATATGATATTGGAAATTTTAGTAACATGAGCAAATCAAACTAGATTCACATGATTCAAGACGTCACCCAATAGGATTTGAAAGGATCTGATTGTACATAAATATTTATTCATTGTAAAGGATGAAGTACGGATCTAAAATAAATAATGAATTAAGGCTATGTGCATTATATTACTGGCCTATATCTACATGTCCAATGTAACTACAAGCGTACAATTGTGAACCACCATTATCCATTCATATCTAGACGTCCAATGTAAGGTCAGTTTTTCGTCCACAACTAATTAAATGACAAATACTTGACGTACATTGGATCCTTATTAATGCCCATGGACAAAAGATACGTGAAATAGACGAATCATGGTAGTCTAGTACTGATTGATACATTTAAAGAAAGACGCATCTGTACGGACGAATACAAAAAAAAATGTGGATAGTTTACTTTCGAAATAAAACAACAATACTCGTCCAGGATTTAGCCATCGAAAGAGGAAGAACGGGATGAGATCGGAAAATAGAATGACGACGGCATAAAGAGTAAAAAGAGCCGGACTATGGAGTCGAATAACGTAAAGCAAAAGGGGGATCCTGGATCACGAACTGCCGAGGGGTGTCTCGGGAATTCAATCCAGCTTGGACTGTGTTTCTACACGCCGTTTCTCGTCTTGCTATTGATTTCCGACTTTTCTGACGCGATCGGCAACATATTGCGGGATAATTTTCACCCTGGACACCCATAGAGAGCCGCTCGACCGCGAGGATCCATCCAGGCGCGAAATCCAAATTTATTTAGGATCCATCGTCGAGATTTCTCCACACATCGACGCAACGTTGACGTGTTCGGCCTTTTTTCCGCGTCCGCGAACCTGGACCAACATCAACAGCTGCCCATTTTATCGCTGCTATAGGCACCAGCTCTTTTTTTTTTTTATTCCTTGACGCGTGTCAGTGACTGGGCCATCCCTGATGTGGCGTGCGACGTTTGCCATTTGCCGCGACGCGTCGAGGAAATAAAGGGAGATATTACTGACGAGTAATCGAGAAAAGGACTGGGAAAGAGAGAAATCTATATAAACTAGTAGCAATTGTGCAGCTGACCATTGCAAGAAATCATTGGATCTTGTTCACTAAAATAGACATGTATTTTTCGGAAGTGTCCAAGGTACAGTCGTTTTACATCGAAAAAATATACTGCAGTTCGGAAATGTTTACATGCGTTATTTTACGTAGACATGTTTTTCTCTCGCATAATTTGTTCTTCATCTTCATAGGATGCACAAGTACGTATATCTACGCCTGCGTAGATGTATTAATCCATTAAGGGTCTAGTTTGATAAATATGAAATGTAGATAGTATAGTTAGATAAGATAGCATAGTATCGACCAATATTTCATTTTTCCATAAGCATATTCCCACGTAGCACTGAATGTTCTCAGAATGTCTCAGAATGTCTCCAGAATATTCTGGACAATTCTCAGACATTCGTGCTACGTGGGTTATTAACGTGCAAACTTTATAAATTAATGACTTCTGACATACATTTTTTGCTACTTAGATCTGAAGTATAGGTACAATAAATACCCTCATCCGAAACGATTCATGGAAAAAAAAAAGTATTGTTGGAGCAACCAAACAGTGGCTACATGCAACAATAGAAATGATTGGCTAAACAACACTTTTTTTCGTGTTCTACATACACGACGATAAAATCATATATAAACAGATGTGCATAATTAAACATGTGCATAATTATACATACCTAAATATATTTAGATCAAAATTGAAATCATCAGATGACATTTATTGAAATAATGCTACCCTAGTAGAAATCTATCCATTTTTTTCTTACACTATCCATTTCTCCTATGCCTTTAACATGGTAAATATCTGAACTGTTTAAGAATTGGCTAAGAAATGTTTTCATTTCTACCAGGGTACATGAAAATTAATTAATTTCTCGATAACCAGAAACAAAATGTTTTAAGGGCTATTATTTTCAACGACAACTTATTTTCACCAATCTAGGACCCTTAATGGAATAGAAAATTATTACTTTATTGTTATTCCACATATTTTTGTCTATTACGTATAAACATTTTATAGAAGACTGTTGTTATGTACACTTTATATATTATCATACGTATTAAATGCTGCAGTTATTACGTATTTGCAAACGCTCTTTTCTATATAAATAGTTTCATACCTATGTAGAAGAACAGACAGTATCGCAGTCATGGACGATAATATAAATCTCTTTTAGCGTAGAAACCGCGTACAAACAATACAGTTAGAAAATTAAAAATTTACCGCTTAATATTATTAATTAATTACTACAAGTTATTACACTGATCCACAAAACTAAAATCGTTTTCTCATTTAGAAATTAAATCCTCTTATTTTCACTGATGTTCGCATATTATAATAGTATGTATATATGCAGTATGTATATGCAAAAGTCATTTTTAACGTATATTAGTAGGTAAAATTATAATATTATATTAATTACATAATTATCATATAAATTAATTATATTCGACGGATTTCATTTCATCGATATTACATGAATCGAAATCATTTCTTCAAATAATTAGTATGTGGAGATCTTTTTTAATCCCTAAAATGTTTTCCTTCTTTCTTCGTTACTTTTTGTATTGTTTATAGGTATTAAATTATTAACGTGGGAAATATATTATTCAGATATTATATATATATGTGTATATAGTTCTTGCTTTTTTTAACATCAGATTATAAATTATAAGCATGCATATAGAAGTTTAAAATTGTAAGGCGTCTGTATAAATCTACGTAGATTTAGGAAATGATTTTTTTAAAAAACGTTTTTTTCTTAAAATATTAAACTTTCTGTATTATTAAATTAGTACTCCAAAAGTAAACGCCATCTGTTAACCAGTTTCTTTTTTACATTAGCTAATTTGTAATTAGTTATTTTGATGTTGTTTAGTTATAGTGCACATCAGATGTGCATCACGATTTTTGCAATGGACAATAACTAATTACACGTGCCCTAAGTTGCACAGATGATCGTATTTTATTTTACTTTAATTATAAAAAATTTCTAGCATATTAGATAAGAACTGTTTTTTAATCAATCGATAATTGAGAAATAATGAGAATTTATAAATTCCATTCTAAAATTTTATAAATAAATCATTATTAAACAAAACCTAAAATTCACCTCGTATTTGGAATAATACGCCATTTTTATCCTGAACATTTAAACAATTGAACTTCATCACTTTGTAACGTCTCGTTTTAATTACGTTTTATAAGGTAAGAGTATCACAGTGCGGATTTTTATATTCATTCATCAACGGGTATATAGAAAAGACATTTTTATTTCATTTACACGCGATTATACAATGTATGTATAATATTCAAATATAAAAATTAATCATAAAACTTGTTGAATTCTAATAATGCAAAAGGATACTCCGATAAAAAATTGTTTTATTCAAGTATATTTACTTTATTAATAGTTGCGGTAAATGAAATTTTCTAATCAATTAGAATTCTTATTCAATTCGAATGATAGATTTTCTTTTAATGTATTAAAATAAATATTTACTTGAATATAAATTTTTGTTTTTCAGTGTAGCCTACTTATATATTTATTTATATTATTAGTTGATCATGAAGTGCAATCCGTTTTGATTGTTCTCCCATTTAAGATTTGATTCTGAAAATTCAGTGTATTCATCATATATAGAGTACATTTACGAGGACCAATATCAGGGCAAAAATGTTTAGTTTTCAAAATTTGTTTCTTTTATCAACTGTCAGATTCAAGCGAGAAATTGAAATAATTGGAATTTAATTAAAAAAAAAAAGTAGTCGGGAAACGACATGAATAAAGATACAGTTTAAGATTTGAGTATGAAAATTAAGACAAATAAAAGCGCCAATTCTTTCAGACTTTGAAAATCTTGACATTTTATGTGTATGTGGTTCCTAGTTTCGTATTATTTTATATCACATTCTCACACACATTGTACATACTATTTGATTGCAAATAATCTTAAAGTCACTATATAATATGAAAAAATAAATAAATACGTGTCTTATATATATATATAAATATATATTTTTTTTTAACAAATTTGTTTGGATATTTTCAAGTCAAACAATAAGTGATAAAAAAAAAATTAACCTATATAAATAAAAATATTAGTCTTCATGTGTGTATTAGTATTTATGTATAAATGAGTATAATTTTCACGGAAAATCAAAATATTAAAAAAGTATTTGTTCGTGCTGGAGCGCATTTTTCGAAAACCTATCCAACGAAGAGAGAAGGAAATTATCAGTATATCGAAAGCTCGCTTTGCATTGCACAGCAAAATTGTAATGGTATAATTACTTGTAAATAATTAAAAACAAAAAAGAAAACACACACACACACACACATCGGTCATACGGGCAAGCAGCGATCGTTGACCGGGACACACGCAGTTGTTAACTGGCCCATTAGACTGCCTCCGCGTGAACGGCTTTCATAAACGCACGTCAAAGGTTTACAATAGTTGACTTTATCATTTTAACTCGCCCTAATCAAGAGACATCGTGCTGTCTGCATCGGTGGTACCACGAGAAAAGTCGCAGGGACTGATGGCTCATTTGTTAATTTTTGTCTTGCATATTATTTGGTTATTATTTATCGAAGAGATAAAAAGAAGTCCTGAATATTTTCACATTCTTTTATAGACTTAACTTTTTTGCCACTTTTTTCTTAAAATTCTATTTTAATTTTTAAAAAATTTCAAAATGCTAATTGATGAAAATTTTCATAATTCTTAATACAAATAAATAAATAATTTACTAGAATGTCTAAAATTCGTCACATACTACAGAAAAATTACAGAAAAGAGTATAATGAACATTTCGTTTGTAATTGTATGCGTACAGTTAGTACGTAAAGTACTTTAGACGATTTAATTGCGTATAGTCAACTTGTAAGCACGCTGGTTGATGACATACGTAAAGTAAAAAAGTCGTGCGTAAAGTGAAAAAGTCGTGTGTAAAGTTAAATGCGTATACCATTTTAACTTTGCGGATGCCTCTTTCAAATCATGCGTAACTTCTTTATTTCTCCAGAATCCGAAATGTTCACTCTAAGCACTAATATGATGCATCTAAAGTACTTTAAGCATTATCTTTACTCACAAAAAATGGGAGACCTAACTCGTGCATAAATATACTCTTTATAACCTTGTTAGGTAATATACTATTAAATGACAAATCATTCGTTAAAACTTATGGTAATTTTTGAAAATAAGAAATATCTATCAAATTATCATTATTGGAGGACAATTTTTTTAAGTTTTCTAAAACGAGTGTTGGGTGTAAAAAATTATTAAGATCACCAAGAATTTAGTAAAATAGAATGAAAAAATTAATACGAAATTAATAAAAAAGAACGTCTAAAACTTTAAAAATCGTCAAACAGTGTTAAAAATCACGATAAATAAAAATAAATGATAAATTGAGAGATAATAATAAATTAATAATTGACTCAAATTATTAATTTTTACATATACATCATTTTATATACAAAGAGAAAACAAATGTATTAGATGGATTTCTTTCTGAATTTTATATTTCGGAAAATGAATAATGAAGTCTTCTTTAGAGTAAAATATTGGTATAACCATAATAGAAAATGAATAGAATTGAATATCTAATATAATGAAGTTCTGTCGGTTTAATTAATTTTATCAAAATTTTAAAATACTTATTAACTTTTTAACAAAAACCTACATAATATTTATTTATTGCTGCAATTCTTATAAAATAAATTATTTCAACGACTGATAACCCAACTTTTTAATGTAATTAAGAAGAAATAAACTGAAGCGGGCCTATACCTTAAGGTCGAAAAGTCAGTTTTGTTTTTATATTTAAATAATTTGGTTCATTATACCAATATGTTAATCTAAATAAAGAAGACTTAAAGAACCAAAAACCAAAATATTATTTTATCCGAATAATGAAGTGAATTAAAAATTGTCAAAAATCACTAAAAAAAAAAATCATATTCATGGAATATTTATATGGCAAGAGAAAAATTATTCATTGTATTTCATATATACATATATGTAATTATCAAATTTAATTAATTTGTATTTTTATACATTTTTTGGAATATCTCTTGCGACCATTTTCTTTATTATGCATATATCTAGTTATATTTTGTTACTATTTCTCTCAAAGTCTGTTTGTCAGGGCCAATCATCGCATCGTCGCTTCGTCACAAACGGCTAATGAAACGTCAACCAGAATGTAAACTAAATATAATCTTTATTTATTAAAATTCGATTCCAATCCTTTACAACTGGTTTTTCGCGCCCCTTTATATTATTATCTCTGCTTATATATACTTTGCTACTTATCTCCGAAAATAACTGTACAATACTTCCATGAGTTCACAGTTTAGTCGTCACCTTTCTCACGGATCACGTATATATTTCTAGGAATCGTCGCTACCCTGTTTAACAATGCAGTCGTCCACACGCGAATAATCGATCCGCCGAGAATAATTATTTATTATCGGTAGGAAGTACAACCGTCGCTCACGTATTTCTACCGAATCGAGGTCGGATGCCGTCGGAACTAATCCGTTGGATGGAGGCGTGAATTACTGAACGACACCACCGATCTTTTTCAATTTGTTAAAATACTCGATGCTGCCCCTTTGAAATATCGATATCTCGATTCGATATAATCTATGCACGAGTACCCGGGCATAATTTACTATCGTTTGTTAATCGTAACGCGGGGCACTTTTGCCCATTACCCTGCTTCGGGATATTGGAAAATGCGAACATTTCGGCATTCAGGATTCGGACGGTTAATCCAAAATAGCGAAAGTATATGAAGGTATATAGGAATCGGCGATATCGAATTGTCAATATTCAATTTCACTGCAAAATTTGATTTAAAATAAAAATACTACAGAATAAATAATGAAAATATATTAAATAATATTTAAAAAATCGATATTCGAATGTCCAAATCATTCATAAAAATTCACTTCAATCTCATTTAGAGAATCTTTCAAAAAATTTCAATTATCTCCATTCTAATTATGATAATTAGAAGTAACAAAATCTTAATGGAATTATCCTTTAATCCAACACACGTGAAAGAAAATGTAACAAAGAAATATTGTCATCCTTTTGCAATAAATTTTCTGGTTTATCAATTCAAAACATAAAATTGTTTTTTTTTTATTTCAATCGGCTGAAATCATCAAACAGAATATTTTAAAAATTACAATGAATATTGTTACGCTATACTGAAGTCAATGAATTTATAAAGAAATTTTTTTTTTCTAATACTTTGATATTTCCTTTTTTTGAACTCATTTTTCAACTTTTTCAATAAAAGTTTTGTTTCTGATTAATGATCACAAATTAGGTGATGAACATTTGAATGCCTTTACACTAAGGAATAGATTTAGAATAAGGGAGGTAAAATACCTCTCTTATTCTATGTGCCTTTCATCTATTATATGTGCTATTTTCATGTTTTCTCTTTTTCTTTATATGCTTTATTTTTGGAAAGACTTGAGTTACTTGGAATAAAAGAGGGGAAGAACCGATATCGTAAAAGAAAAAACTTCAGTAATAACGAAAGTCAGCACTATACCTCACTATTCGAGTCTTTTGTCCGCCATCTTGGATCGGACATTTTAAATCACATTACTGCCGTATCTTAATTTTAGAAAAATAGATCGTTAAACAATTTTCTATTTGCTTTATTATACAGGGTAAATTTTCAATTTTGGAACCGAATCAATCATTTTGATCGTCTTTTACGTCACATTGAGTCCGTTATCTTGAATAAAAATTGAAAACAATTGATAACGACCGTTATCCGTGCTCTTAGAAATTGTTAAACTATTGTGTATTTGATACATTTCAAGCAAAAAATTAAAAAAATATTTTGATTCAGTGTAAATTTTCTTTGAATAATTGAGAAACATTTATTTTACTTGTTCTTTTTATTTTGTTTATACGATCGTTGACAGTTCATATTGCAAGAACTACAAAGGTTCTTTTAACAAAATTAACGAGAACAAAAACAGAAACAAAACAAAAAAAAACAAGAAAAATTTTAATTATAATTAAAGATAGTTAAAAATCGTGAATTCAAAATCATTGACACAATGAGATTTCTAAACGTGCATCACAGTAAAAACAAAAATGATTCAAACATCAACACTTGGATTAACAAGAATTCAGAAGTATTCGTTGCAGAAGAAATGAATCCATTTTTAATCATTTTTAATCATTTTTAATCCTAGTTTTCACCTATCAATCTTTGTTTTTTTTTTATTACTGGGATGTACATTTTAATACCTCGAAAACATTAGCTAATGTAAATAGACGTAAACATTTTTATGATTGTGTTTGGAAACTATATAGTCGCGAGTGAAACTTGCAAAACAAAAACACGTAACAATATATATCCGGGAACAACGAACATTTTGGACATTAACCAAGTGCAATGCACTAGGCACATGCGGTTTTGCAAGTTAATTAGAAACCTCAAATATTTGTCCAAAAGCGAAAATTAAACTTGAGCGCAATAAGAAGTAATAAAAGGCAAGCAGCCGCCGCGTTGCCCTTTAATTATCATACAAAAAATACTTGTGTTAATTCTCGGTGCACGACCCGCGAATGAAAAAATGCCCTTTATAAATTAACCATGAGAGACGTTTTGCAGCCTCGCAGCGGGGAAGGACTTTAACGAATTTGTCTTTGGGAAGTGTGTGGTGGATTAATTCTCGCGTCCAACCCCCTGAATCCGCCCTCGCTTTGGATAAGGGAAGTGAATTATCCTAGGCAACATAGATCAAGGACGATGGGGAGCATAAATCAGTGCGTTTTTACACGCGGATATTTTCCCCTTCGCCGGTGACCGTATAGCGTATAGAGCGCAGAGCAGCCACCGTCGAAATATGTATCGCGCACGTCCATAAAACCTTTTTGTGTATACATATACATATATATGTATTATACCTGGAGAATATCAGAACTTTGTATTTTATTTTTCCGTCGCTTTGTGTGTCCAACGTCCTGCTCGAAGTAACGCTATAAAGTACGCGACCCATCCAGCAGTTCACCTAAACGTCTTCCGGTGAAAAAAAGTCTACTCGGTTAACCTTCTACGGATAGGCATCGGTCGTGATTATTATACAGATATATATATATATATAGAATTGTAATGCGAATGTGGAACGTTCTAAAAGACCCGTTTTTCAAATATAGTTTTTCTTCAAATACACGATGCAAAGACGATTCGCATTTGAAATCAAGTATTTCGAATACTAAAAGCGAAACTTTTAAGAGTATTCAAATTATGCCTTTTATTATTCAGCGTTTTTCGGTCAAGTTTTGTCGATGACTCGTCACTCATCCGCTCGCATAAATAAATAATCGCACATGACAAATGTATACACTGAGAAAAAGTATGGTTGCAATATCCAGACAAATATCCCTGCAAGCATCGAACGTAACGGATACATGACAGTTACGTAATTGTTACTTGTTACATAAATGTTACATAGTTGTTACATAATTGTTACGTAATTGTGCTTGCTGGATATGGATATAATTATGAATCTAATACTAAAACATCATGTTATATTGATAAATGCTCAGACTGCAGGTAACTCTTAAAGAACTCTTCAAGAGATCTTTTCACATACTTCTTCTTAACGTTAAAAAAGAAACTTAAAAAGGTCTTCGCGAAAAAGAGCTCATGATGAGGTCTTTCCTACGATCCCCTGCAAACACAGAAAGTAACGGTTACGTAACATTTCCAAAAAAAGTCGCTTGTTACGTAAAAGTTGCGTAATTGTTACATAATTGTCAAAATTGTAATTTCTGGGTATTTTACAAAAATTAAATGTTAATTTTGATCTTCAAAAATAAATAAAAAAAGATCTCTTAAAGATGGCTTCGTTATGGTATTCGTCAAAATGAGCACTTGAGGAAGCTCCTGAGGAAAAACTTTTGGCTTCCTCTTAATTATCACCTTAAGAGCTCTTAACTATTAAAAGTCGTAATGGAGATTTAATTAAAGGTGCCAAACGATATTCGAATTATAATTAATATAATAAATGAAAATTGATAAAAGAAAGGAATGATGTGGAAGGAATCTGAAAATATATGTGGAACTACGTTCGCTACAAATTGAAAGAATGAAATGTGGAAATTTAACGGACGAACTAACATCACTAGATAATTTTCCTTTACGACAGTTGGTACGATTGGGAAACAGAGTAAATGGGTTTCTGAAATGAACACCAGGAGACTCTTGAGATAAAAGAGAAGAAATAAACAAAATATAATCGTTCGATTTTCAGTTAAGACTGACGGTTCTTTGAGTTTGAATCCGTCGATTATTTTGCCACTTTCTTCTCTAAAAGATAAATAAATATAATCTTTAATTCACTAATTGCGTTGAACTTATTTCAAGTTTATCGTTAACAAGAGCTCTTTCTGAGCGGCATTTAATGTTAATTAAATTGTTGAGGTTTAATAACCAAATTAAACAACATTTAATAAGTCATAAAATTTTCACGACATCTTAAAGAGCTCTTAAGGAGCTCTATTTGACTGTTTGAGTATGGGTATATGACAATTATATCCGTATAGTTTGAACCATTATTATCGTACATGCAAACAATACAAATGAATGCACATAATATATACTTATTTTTTATTATATGTAAAAAATAATAGGTTCTGGTAAGTAATAGAAAACATAACATCAATATGCAGATGAGGTTATGTTTTACATCAGCTCTGTCGGTAATGTGAAAGATTCACATATATAATACGTATCAAGGTTTCAATTTGACAATGATCGAAAATAGATTTAAATCGGTTCAGAATTTAATGTATTTCCATACATTTTTATGTATCTGAATTCTCAATTTGTCCTCAATTCTAAGGATTCGTTTCTTTTTTTTTAAAATCATTTTAATATATTGTTTACAGTTTACAATTTTAAGAATTTTTCTTTTTTTTCATTCAAATGTTTTCAAAATGATTGAAAGTATTTTCTACTTTATGAATTTTCACATTTCTTTATGATTTGTGGATTTGCATGTATTCAATCGTATTATTTTTTTGTTTGCATAAAATTGGATTGAAATACATTCATATTTTATATTTTACACTTATAGTGTAGATAAATTATTTTTGGATTGAAAAGAATTGGATTTGAACGAAACGGAACAGTTTTTTATTCAATTCAATCCATTTTTGGTTACTGCGGATTATGTATATTTGATACATGCCAAACGGCACTGTCAACTGGACGTATGGACTGCTTACATACCCATCAAAATAAATAGGATTAAAATAATTCAATAAGAATTCAATTTTTAATGCATAATTTCTACCCCGAAGGCTTTTTTCCGGCGAATTTCGGAAAATTTGAGTTTTGAATTTCTTTAAATCCTCAATGAATTTGCAGTTTAAGATCGATGGATTTGATGAATTAACAAATATTTTAAACTACTCAATGTTTTCCTTCCTCGAGAGGCAAGAATTCTGAAGAATGAACAGAATTCAACATTTTATTTCGTGCTCTTTCGTTTAGAATTGTCCAATAATGTTGTCGGATCTGTATATATTGTTGGTATAACAATATACTATGTCAGTCATACCTAAATAAACAATATAATACCTAAACTGTGGTTGGCACAACCATATATGGTATAACAATACAAGAATGGTTCACACAACTATTTTACATAGATATTGCAACCATAACCGCATCATACTTAACGATACATCCATTAATCTCTCAACCATTTGTAAACGTATATTAATAATTGTTTTAAAGATTTCATTGCGTTTATAACATGAGATTATGATTATACGATAAAAGAAGACTCATGAACAATAGAGCGAAGTTCATATAGAACACAACATATAGCACACAATGGCTGAAAAGTGACGATTAGCATATGTGTGAATATAAGTCAACCTTTTTAATGATAATGACCATCAATAGATGTCTCTCTAGTAAAGTATGATCTCGCAATTCGTAAATAATCTCAGTGTTTAAAGAACGTCGTTTGCATCGTATATTCCGAAAGTTGGAATTCAGTGCAGAATATGAGAATTCATCACATCGTATATGCAGCATTGCCCGCAGCGCTTAACAATTAATGACCTTAATATATGTCTGTATGTATATATATACTTTGTTTGTAACAATTAGTAAACATCTCTAAGCCTACGTTAACATGATTAAACTTATGGCTTAAACTTGTCGACAGAAGATCTCATAGCTCTTCATTTCATACTTTTGTATCTTACAATTTTACAAATCTTAAATACGTACTAAAATAAGTGAGTTGGATGTAAATATGAATACTTATAGATTCGGATTTACTTTCATCCTTTGCTCGATGCAGGAAGTACAAACGTTACTAATAAGAATTCAAACAAATTGCAAAAATGCAATTTTGTAAAATGGTAATGAATTTTCTTTCTACAATTTCATTGTAGAAGAAATCGGGTAAAACAACCGTGTAGTTTGTATATAAAGGCTATATTAAAATGAATTCAAGCGATCCTTCTTATAAGTATACATACTTACACCAACGCTTCGAATATTTGTCGTATATTGTACATTGCCCTATGTATAGAACATCAGTTTTTCTTTTCTGTGTATGAATATATATCCATCATCGCTATTTCTATGATGTTTTTGTTTTTCTTCTCTTTTTTTATTATAAAGTGAAATATCACGTATGTAAAGTCGATTATGCAATATCTTTAAGTTTTACTTATTTGTGCGAACCTTTGTCGTGGCATACGATGTGCACGAGCCTTAAGTTTTTCACTGTGAAGAGCTTATCGTAAAACTCGGTGACGCCTTTCTCGCTAATCTCGTCGTTTTTGGACGCCTCTATCAACTGCGGTACCAGTGTCCTTGACCGCTCGATCCTGGAAAATATTCTTCAATGTAGTCTACATTTTTATATAATTCATGTATGTTTCTGTATTATATGTCATACAGTATATATATATATATATATTTCTGTACAGGTCGGAAAAAAAATACGTAATAATAATAAATATTATTTTTAAAACCTATACCTCAGTGTCAAGTTGTAAGAAGCGAATTAAAAAGAACTTCATACATGATGAAACATTTTTCGCGAACACAATCTACATTGTTCTTATATTAGTTCAATCGGTAATGAAGTTTTACGCCAAAAAACTTCAAAATAGACATCATACAAGTTGAAAAATTCAATTTTTGCACTTCAGCTGCATTATAAGATTAAAGAATAAGGTACGCGTTTTCTTGCACAAATTGTGAAATTTCTTATTCAAGATATGTATTCGTTAGTGAAATTCGTCATGCGCGTAATTCCGCGTGTAGATGTATTTTCATCAAATAGACAATTTTTTACCACACGAATCTATACTTATTATGACGTAAACGAGTTACAGGTTTTGAAACTTTATGATAAATCGTTTTATCTTTTGCTGTATATTTATTATTTTTACATGTTTCTTATTTTTAGTCCTGACTTCATTCCTGTCTTGTTTATAACAAAATTGTTCATATTCTCTGATAATTCTAACGATTTTTAAAAAGTGGAAATAAACATTATTTAACAAATTATCACTCACTTTCTATTTTATACGTTACCCAGTAAACGAAAAAGGATTGAAGTGTCAGAAATGGTCAGAAATTGGATTGACAATGATAGAGAAGGATTCACGTTCATGAAAGTTAATCATTC
>JAPYZR010000265.1:0-38307 GCA_030522945.1 Trichopria nigra | reverse complement strand
AGGTGTATAGTGTAGTGTTTTATTTCCAGTGATCCTCATTATCCTATCCTTATTAAAAACTACGAGATCGGTCCATGTTGGCCCGGTTTCGACAAAACACTGGAGGAAGCGATTATAGTTACGAGTTTGTTTGGATCGACAACTTTTAATTTATTTTGACTTTGCCGGCGGAATAATAATTTCGTTATTCAGTAAATAATTTAGTTGAACCAATTCGTATGTCTCACTAATTTACCGCCTGGTATTCAGGACGATAAGACATCTAAATGACCTACTGTAGGAAGTGATCTATTTTTCTGATGTCGCGACACAATTCGTCAAGCGCAACTAAGACTCGACTTTCATAATATTTTGAATAGCAGCGCCAAAAATCTATATTAATTGCACGAGCTAATAATCATTCTTTTCAATTAATGAATGAAAAGAGATACACCGACCGACCAGTTAGGATAAGAGGGAGTGGAAGATAAGGTGAAGGGGAGGGGGGGATGAGACGTCGAATAATCTCTTTTGGCAACGGTCGTTATCAGTCTCCCCGCGCGACTACGGCAGCACTTGCAAATATATATCGGTATTCCAGCACGTACTCGTGTTTTGTGCAGAGTAGGGTAATATTGCCGCGTCGTTATTTATAAGTCGGCTATTTACTGCCAGCAGCTGCCAGAAGAACGCAATAAAATAAAGCACCACACGTCACACTGTGGACTCGCGAACTCGCGCATCGGCCAGCGGCTCTGGGAGTCCTACTACCTATACGTACCTATCGGTTCTCCTATGCCTATATTTGCGTTCTGGCTCTCGCACTCGGGAAGTTCACTTGGAAATATGCTGCGGGGTGTTTCGCCGCTTATTGCGGCGAGTCACTTGATTTATTCGAGACAACGTGTATAAATTTCCACGCGTATTTATAACGCTGGGGCATATAACATGTGTGTTGAGGTAAGCGGCGCGACGCGTGCACCGTTCTGTCCGATACTCACTGAAGACCTATTTCTTATTTCGGAGATGGACCTTGCTTGCGTGTTTCCGTTGATCTCCTTAGTATACTCGATACTCTAGGTTTCTTTGTGCTGTCTTCGTATACTGTGACAACCTCAAACCATAATATGACAATGAAGCGACGATTCAATCTGGATATACGGTCGTAAACTAGATTAATTTATCTCGCAGTTTAATCTTGTCACTATTTCTGAAACCCAATTAGCCTGATGATAGCAGTGGACCATTGGACGTCCAGGATTCGACCAATTTTCGTCAATTACGTCTATAGTTTTTGTCCATTAGCAAACCTATTTGTGTTTACGTCCATAATTGCATATCCGCTGCATGGACATTTGTACGTTCATCATTCGTGCACATTGGACGTCCAATGGACATCCTCGCTAGTGTCAACTGGACGTGCATTGAACGTCCATATTGTGCGTATAATGACGTGACTTTAGACGTCCAATATAAGTACAATGTATGTCCGTAATGTGGTAAACTGACATGTGTTTAATAAACTTCTAGAGCCTCAGCCTTACTTTTGGTGATATGTTCTTTTAATGTTTTGATGTTGTTGATGTTGTTGATGTTGATGTTACCTATAGTCGTAATAATGTATAGCGAATATGAATAAATAGCATTAGAACAAATAACGTGAAGTTACAGTTGGTTTCATATCATTAAGTGCGTGCACTTGACTGACATGTCATGAGTCGGGTCTGATGAACAACTGATGGAAATTTCATGTGTGTTACACGACATGTCTATAAAGAGTAAGGTTCAGTCAGACCCAGTATATAGGCGGTATATATCATCCCCAAGTATATATCATTCTTTGAATTCCTTATAATTTTTCTTATGCGGGGGTCAGGATTTGGGTATATATTCTAACCTACATGTAAAAGTTAGGTCATGTTCTACTTTGACGTTAGGATTATGATCATTGGGTTCTGGACCGTAAAGTAAGTGTCTATACTACTGAAAATCGTTTTCGGCAAAAAACCATTGATCTCTTTATATTCAATTGCATATGATGTATAGCTACACAAGTATATAACCGTGATAAATGGTATGGTAATATATGTAGCTCGTCGTCGATCGGTTGCTAACATCTTTTTATATTATTACAAATATCCTGCCAGTTCTTTATAAATTAGTTGACATTTAATTATTTAATTCAATAATTAATATAATTACATTATTAGCATGGAGTCAGTTATAATATCACATAAAAGAATTGCATACAGTGTTAAATTTTAATAATTAGAATAAAAATCATTTTTTTATTGCGTGAAGTCTTTTCGGCACCTCAGTAACGAATTCACATCCAAAACGATTAAATAATTTGTTCACCAAATTCTGTCCGTTTTTCCATACTTAACACTAAACATTGGTAATCGTTCATGTAATGACAATTCTAATTTCGAGATAATTCAGCAAAATGAGTAAATCATGAACTTTTATAGCCTAGTAAATTTAAAGCCTGGTTTTAATGGTATCCAATTGAAGCTGAATTAAGTTTTATACATTCATAAACGGTGATCACTCCGCAATTTTGTTTCGACATTGACTTCAACGACTTGGAACTTTTAGCGAGGCAAAGAGATTTTCGATCACGCGTCGTTGCTGTAAATCGGGTCGACCGGGAAAGTCGTTTCGCATGGTATGTCGGTGCGACATTGACTTTTTTCAAAACTTTTCCGTACCCGCTCGATCACAATGCTCCGCCGTAAAAAGTCTCGTGAGCTGTTAAAGAAACATCCCCATCTAGAATCCGAAGAGCCGGGAGCGCGGTGCCTCGAGTGGGTAAACTTCGAGATAAATGTGACACCTTTTATCGCCCATATAATAAATACCGTCTCTTCATCTATAAAACAAACGACCTTCTGGACCCTCCCCACCTCCCGCCTCCCGTGTATTTTCTCTTTCTGCCTCTCTGTCTATCTGGCCCCTTCTTTCACTCTTTCTCATCTCTTTTCTGTAGATTACAAGCAGTCCTACGCGTCTATCTGCAAAAAATGCCGTTATCCAAGCTATCATTTGCGCCTTCAATTTTTCTTAAAGGACCACCGAAAAATCCACAGTCTTTTCATAAAATCTGACTATTTTGACTGATGTTTTTAAAGATAATCGTTCTAAAAAATACGACGCATTATCCTTTTTACCATCGCGTGCGAATGTTCACATCGCTTACGGCGAAGCTCGGAAAAATACACAATCGACTTAGCTGAAATTCAGCGTAATCGACCTGACCCTTATGCATTTCTTATGTTAGCATAGTAACGAGTTTTATAACTACGCCTAAACCTGCGTCGGATAATGAAATGTACAAGGATGAACTACTCTTTTTTGACGAAAAACTTTTTAGTAGTACGGTTTTATAACGACCACGTCGTAACTTGCAAACAACTCAAAGTTTATGGACTGTTTTTTTTTCGGGGCGAAGCCTACAGAAACGAATGAAATTTGAACAAATTTAAAAGTTTGTTTTATCTATTAATTTTGCAAAAAGGCGACTTTGCAGAATTATGTATGGTATATGCCTACGAGAAATAATGCTATCGAATTCTTAGTACTAGTATCGCTCGATCTGCTACTGTAGGTCACTACAGGAAGTACAGAAAATATACATAGCATTAAAATTATGTTAATTCTTTATATTATTATAATTCTATCTATAGAATAGCGACTGAATCGTTTCAAAACAATTGAGTAAAATTTCCAAATTTCTTTATGTGATTTGACCTCGTGCATTTTCAGATTGTTAACCCCCCAGGAAAACCATTAGGATTTACAGATATGTCCCGAAAATGAACGTCCAAATTCGCATTTTCATTGGACTATCAATATACATCTTGTTTTTGACGCGTAGAAAACCTATTTGTGTTTACTTCCATTGTACATCCATTGTACATCGAGTGTACATACTAGAAGTTCAGTCCGGATGTACAATGGACATACATTGAAACTGTTGTTTTATTTGGGATTAGATTGAGTGTACTAGTGTGCATTAAAAATTTATAAATACAATTTAGTGGCATTTGTGCATTTCATTCAATTTTTCAGGTGCGTCAATACTAATTTAATTTTGATCAGCACGTATTGTAATTTTATGTATAATTCATTCCATGTATACCTATAAATACAATTCCATGCACGTGTACAATATAAAATAGTTGACTGGAAGTCCATGATTCGTCCAATTCTCATCAATTGGTCCATGAAAAACAGTTGGACGTAAATTGGATGCCCAGATATCTGCGAATACAGGTCGTCCAGTTTCTAATGTATATTAGACAACCAATGTACTTCCAGTTTTTGTTCATTAGAAAACCTATTTATGTTTACGTCCAATGAATATTCGCTGCAAGTCTATTGTACGTTCATTGTACGCGTTACAATGGATGCACAATGTACCCGGTATGAATGTACTTGTATACTGTTTGCGTTACAGGCGCAAATTAATTTGTTTCCAATCTCTGGTTACAACATACAGAAGAAACCACCTGTTTCGGGAAATGCATCACGTATACAAAGATAAAAAACGATAAAGATATTATGCGATGCGGCAATAAAATAACCACTCTCCGGTGACATAAATTTGTTTCAAGCTTTGTAACACGACAATATCAACATCGCGAGAGACACTCTGTGATTGGGTAGGCTCCTCGTTTCTCTTCGCGTACAAACGTTCCTAATTAATAGGTGTCATCTCGCATACATCGTGACGTTGAAGTCACCCACTGACTAATCGCTACACGCCGTGAGATACTCGCGTGCACCCGTATTTAATCTATATTTAAGTGGTATGCTTGTATTCGAAGCGTCGAGTCATTAGTACGGCGCCTTGCAGGCAATATCTTCTGCCGTGAAGCCGAAGAAACGCCGAGGATAGTGGAGGCGGATGGTAGCAGGTTGGGGAAAAGCAGGATTCGTGTGGTAATGCTACGGGGTTGAAGGGATGAGAAATACGGAGGTACATTACGAGACATCCGTCCGCTTAGCGCTAATGATAATTAGAATGTTGAGACAAATAGAGAGGGAGGAAACCGACTGTGAAGCCAGAGACAAATATTCTGAGGAGACCGCGACTTGGAATAGGAATTTTAAGATATTTATTGAAATGGTTTAGCGTATCGAGATTAATTGAACAATTAAGTATACTCCTGTCTAATATATGATCCCTTGTCACTCTTTGAGAACACCCATACCTATACAGTAATACATGTCTAGATACCATTTATCTAGATATATACTCAAATTTCACGAAATCAAGAAATTGGAAAAAAAATAATCTACAGATTTAGTTCAAGATCATTAAAAATTATATAGCAACAAACTTCATTGTATTTTTTTTTCTAGGGTTTTATTAACAAGCTTTGATGTTGATTTAATGGATTTTTGGATAAAAATCATGTTTCATACTTGATTATCTTACTAACAATATAGGGTCCCCATATTGTCCCACTTTTTCAACGATACAGAGACATCTCTTCGGCACGTGAGGGAACAATTAATGAACTTCAAAAAAAAGTCTACATTATAGGCTATTCTTGCATTCTTGCAGAAAGCAGAATAAGCGGAACGGTAAGATTTTATCATGGTGACGAGGCAGGGCTTATAGGACTTTGGAATAGTGTGAAATTTCAAATATAGAACGAGATCATAGGATCTATCATCTATTTCTTACTTTATACTTTTTACTAAAGAATCAAACAAATGATGTCGAAAACTCTCGTTATAAATGTTCATTCTAGTACAATCTATCTAAAATTATGTTGATCTAGAAAATACAATTGGTTATAACGATTTTGGGCAACCTCACCCAAGACTTTTGAATAATATTCTTGATGCTGACTATTATTGTAAAGTACACAACCTTACCTTACATTGTAAAGGGCTGAGACTTAAGTTGATTTCAATTGGATGATTTATAGGAATTTGCGATACAGTCAAATGTTGCGATGTAAATCGCGAATTACCGCGGTTTACGAACGTCTCCTGCGCTACTCGGCAATCGGAATAATTTATGGAAAACGCTCGGCTCTACTAATTAGCAGGGGATTATGAAATTTTTGTCGAGTTTCTTTTGACCCCCTCTCGGCTCTCTCCCCGAAATGTCTATTACCGAGGCAATTTATTCAATTAGCATACATCTCGGGTGTAATTGAGAATTCGCGGATCGGAATTTATTTGTCTAGTAAATGAGTAGCGCGCGGTCGCGCGTCGCGATCTGTGTCGTGTGAAATTTTAATAAATGCGAGGCCCCGACGAGTTAAATAAGTTAGGTAAGTCGCGAGTCGACAGTGGCGCCAGGGGAACGAGAGAAATATTAAACAGTCTTGTTTTCCCGTAAATCAGTTAGAAATTCCACTCGACTCGACCCCAGAGCCGCACGCTGCCAGAGGGGTGAGGCTCCGCGAGAGCGAAATTCTAACCCCTTCGGATCCCTAATGACACCCCATCCACCCGCCCTTGTACACTTGCCACGATTCCTCCCGAATTTTCGAAACCGTCCAGAGATTTTTTCCTACCCTTGTCTCTCTTTTCTTTTCTTTTTCCCGTCCTTTCCTCGCGATAACCCTCCACGCGTCATTATTCTCGGTTGTTCGTAAATATCTGGCTGTTATGATAGGGATAGCTGCGTTTTCCGAGTGTGACGTCGTATTTCAATTAAAATATTCCTGAAATGTATACATGTGTATGTACATTAAAATTAACTTATGGTCACGAAACCGCCAACCAGCATAAGGCTCACGAATGATTGACCTTAAAAGACCTATATTTGTAATTATATAGATCCCATTTTCGTATGTCTTGTAAAATTTTTGTGGCTTAGTATAAATTCAACCACATTCAGAGTTAGATCTTACCATTAAAAAATACTTGTATTGATTGTCCAATACAATATTGTCTTTTGATACATATTAGTATGAACTTGATTTTACACATGCAAAACATTAATATTTTTGTTATTTACACTGTAATTTATACAATTATTTGTAATTTGTATGGTTCATGTGTCCACAAACTCCAGAAGTTACTCCGTCGCTGATGAAAAATAAAATCCCAATGTTTTTCGCAGCTTACTAATATGTACCAGGTCTGACCAGTACACCAGCTGTGAGCTTTCCAATTTCAAGTATGTCAAGTAGATAGAATAATGAATAAGGCTAAATTTTTGATATAATCATGCAAGAAACTGTTTTACAAGTATATGATTGAAGCGTTGCCTAGTAATTTGTGTGAAATATATCTGAGCATTTGATCGACTGATAAATGTGAAGGAAATGCGGATATAACCGATCCTCGTAAAACCCTCCCGGCATTTCGTTATAGGGAAGTTTTTACGAACGAAAGATTGACGCATGCTTTCAACCGTGTAAGTCTCGAAGTGAATTAGATATTTTTTAACAAAATATGTCGGCCTTCGCCGAGCTTACATTTGGCGTCTCATTACTTGAAAGGCAGTTGATATAAAAGAGTTTTAAAGAACATATATAATATAAATGTAAAATTTCACAAAACTTTTTTTTTTTAATGTATTGTTAACATTTTTCTCGTTTTAAGTAAAAAGTTAGTTTGATTGATGATCGTAGAATATTTATCATGACAATTTTCGAAAAAATCATACCTCGCTTTAATTAAACCATACCGTATAGTGATAAGTTTTGATCGACTTTTGATTTTAATCAGCTAAGTTCTGTCTCGAAGAATTCACCTCGTATGATTCGTAATTAATGATTTAACAATTTTTGGACTTCGTCCGTGAAAATTTCTCTTTCAACACACTTTCTTATTAAGTGCTTTAAAAATTCTTATCAACAAAAAAGTTTCTTAACTACGAATTGGAGTATATATACATATATAGTGTGTGATATATTTCATTACGAATTAATAAATAAAATACATATAGAATACAAATGATTACCTGCATGTATTAATTTTTTTATAACATAAAGTCTACATTTTCTATCGTGTAAATATGGAATAGTGTAACACCGCCGTTTTTGCATTCTGCGCTATTACAACGTAAAATATTGAGCGTTTTATGTAGCTGAATTGTAAATAAGAAATAATGTGTTTTTTCATTACTGCTCAAGCATGTAGTCTGTAAATGTGTTTGCTGAATGTTAGTGAATTGCGTGACGTATATGTTTTCCTGTTCGACGAATGTTTATCGATTTTCTTTGTCACTTTAACCCATATTCAATCAGTGTACAGGTACAAAAAAGCGTTCAATTATAACATATGAAAATGATATGATATTGAATTTATTACTTTCTTACGATATATAACACGTATCTTCTTCAGTAGTTTACTTAACACTATATTTACATATATCGCGGTTATATATCGATAAACAATCACCACCATTATATAATAAATATGATTTTCTCAATAATTTTAAAATCGGTTAGTGGATGGTATCGCGATAATGAATTTATAGAAAATTAAAGTTATAGTCTTCTGAAGTGTATAATGGAATAAATAATAGTTAAAAACTTGAATAATTACTACAGTTGATGAAAATAACATCATTTAAGAAAATACTACAAATCTTTTAATATTAATTTCTTATTCGTTATTATTTAACATTTAGTAGAGATTAATGTGCTCTTTCGGAATAAGTGAACGCAATTACAAAAATAACAGATCTTAGGACATTTAGAAACATGAATTTCATGCTGCCTTCCGTGCATCGCCGATTGTGTCGAGACTCAGACAGATCCTTTAAGACCTGCGAAATACCTCCTAATTCCCTTCTAGTGACACTCGTAGCTTTGGATGCTGTGCTGCTGAATTACATTTAAATACGTGACTAATGTTACGCCACAATGGCGCTGATATATTTACAAGTCTCGAACTCTACTTAGGACGCTTTTCTTACCTTCTACCGATTCGCTTCGAATCCGCTGGCGGAGGTTGAGGAATGTCGAAACGGTGATCAATCTCGACACTGTTTTGTGTAAGATGCGGAGAGAAATGCGGATCATTTGGTAATTTCTAAAAATCCCTTACCTTATTCCTCATTTTTTATAAAGAAATAATAATGTATTCTAATAATCTAGTCTTTAAATCTTATTAAACAAATACCCGATGAATTTATATTTTAGTGCCTAACACAATACGATCAAGTGAGACAAGTGACAAGTTCGTCGTCACCCAAATAGCACAAGTATACATCTATCATACGTCAAGACCGGGTACAGTGGATGTCCACTGTACGTCCAGTTGTCACTGGCGAGCACATTGATTGTATACGTATAATGGACCTACAATGTGTATTATGTTCAATTTTCGAAGTTTAATAATTTTACAGGTGCCAAAATTACTATGGACACGTAACGACCCTGGTAAAAATATACGATAAAACATGATGAAAAAAACTAGCGTTCTATGTTGTTTTTGTCCGCTTTTCTTAGAATTATGGACAAAAGTAACATAGAACATCCGTATCATGTTTTATCATACAATTTTATCCAGGAAAAATAGATGACAGTTCATGGACAAATTTTTAACGTGAAAATTGGACCTCTGCACTAACATTATCAAGACCGTGCTCGAGGGTAACCGAATGCAGAATAGTGATACCTTGATAAGTGGTACCAGAGTCGGTTTTCTCTCTGTATCATTGGAGAATTGAAGGTTTTAGTAAATATATGATGCTCTACAGGAATACACAGAAACTTTATATGAGGTTTCTTTAAAGATAACCGTTCAATTGATTTGAAAGAATTATCGATGTTACCCTCATTATAGATCATTTTTTAAATACTTCATGATCTGTAGGTTCTTTCGTAGTACAAATAGAACAAAACCAATATATGCCATTTTTATCGCATGATGGATTTGAATCGCGAGTCTTCGTATGTGTATATATAAGTACTGCAGCAATTTAAAAACTGCATTTTCAGCGTTGATACCATTTAGTATTTTGCATGACGAGGTGCTTGAACAAAATCTTGTCCAAGTGGCTCGTATTCACGTTTCCTCTGCCTCGTGTCCGATATCGTGCAGTTACCCAGCAACAGAAAAAAAAAGAAACGGAAGAATGCGCAGCTTGCGGATTAATGATGTGCGCACATTTTGGTCTCTTGGACAAAAGAATCGCCGGTTGTGCAACGCAAAATCTTTTTGACGGAGAACCGGCGTGATACGCGTACACGTATTATTTACCAGAGCCACAGAAAGAGCTCGCCCGATGTCAGCTCTCGCATTTCCATTGTTCGAAGACTTTTATAATTATCGGACACAAGAAGGATGTGGAGAGACGGAAAGCGAAAGAGCGAGAGAGAGAGGGGGGCAGGGAGTTGGGCGCCGAACCGAGTGAACGTCGACAACAGAACACGAGAGAGCGGTCAGCGGCATTAATGCCACCGAGAAGGGCGCTTCCACCGGTAAACTTTTCAATGGAATCATAACAACGCACTACACATCTCTTCTATTTCCATTTTTATTCCGTTGTTAGCCAGCCGTCGACGTCAGTCGACGAAATGCGAAACGCAAAAGGCGAAAGGACGACAGCGTGTATAATGTACGCGAGCATCAACAGTTGAAGCAAATACGAGAGCCTCTGGAATGTCTCACCCCTTTGATGCTATGATGAGAAGTCCTGTTGTCATTGTGGCACACCGTTGTGGATACGGATGAGCTTTGTCGCGTTAACCGCGCGATGAACTGCGAATGTCTCTACTTGTGATATACGTATCGTGTCCTATCGACCTTGTTCTTCACCCTCTTCTCATTCTACTACAGTAAATTAAAAACTCTCGGTAAAGATCTATTACTTCTTCACGTATTGTTGTTAATTGAATGATTACAGTTTGAAACGCTCTACAGACAATCTTTACTTTGTGGATCAACTTTTTTACTTTGTGAAATTGATATGTCAGCTAGATAATCAAAAAGCGGTATTGCTATATCGTAGGCAATCTTATGGCCGGTACGTCTTCTACTACCAGAGAACGAAGAAATAATAATTATTCAGGTCATTGAAGAAGTAACAATTGATGGATATATACGAAAGCGCATGAATAAGCAGAAACTGGTAGAATGTAATTGCAAACATTATACATTCCTAATTCGACAAAATGACTGACATTGTCCCCAAACCAAAATTTTTTCCTTGAAAAGAGTGTGGAACGACGTGGTCAATAATTTAAGAAACGCGTCTGCTACGACACCATATATGGAGATTTCAACGCTCATCATCAACGTTGAATTTATTGCTTGAATGACGTAACACAAAATTACAGAGTCAAATCGATTTAATTCAAATCATATACCATCATCCAAAGCTGGATACCATAAATCTTCTATACGTAATACGTCATCAATAATAAACATAAAAGCTAACTCTACTGAACAAACATTTGAGTACCACCTGTTTTGTAGATAAGTCGACAAATAATTATTTCTTCAATCATAATTCTAAACTCGATATGCACGATACAACATCATATGATCATGGGCAGTAGGACATTTCACCCTCTGCCATTTCACCTCTCGACTTCTTCACATTATAGAATACATCACCTTCCAGGACACTTCATCATCCAATTTTGCGACTCCATGTTTGTGGGCTATATTTATAATTAAAATTCAAATCAGGCTACAGTTAAATAGTTATAAAAAAGGAAGCTCACCTTTCCGTTCAGTATCCTGGAATATGAACGTTGCGGGTAATATGAAATACAAAATGACGAATTTACTCATGCTATGACTTATAAAAGAAGATGCAATCCAGCCCAATAACAAATATCTTTTAAGAGTTTTTTTATTGTGAACATGATTTATGTCACGGAAAATTGGAGGCCTCATCAAGCTAAGACAAGACATGTAAAGAAGATAATATTTAGTAATAAAATTCGTGCCTAAAATTCCATAAAGATGTAAAAGGCAACAATTGATGATGCATGGAAGATCTGGAATCGATTCAACAAGATAATTATCATGAATCGGATGTAACCAGACGGTGATGAGCCTCTTTCAACTACAAAAGCCAGCTTAGATGGAGGCACACGGCTTCGCGCGTGGGAATCTCGGCAAAAAATCAAAGTATTGTCGTATTTCAATTGTGACCGGAATGTCAATGCGCCAGAAAGAACTTGCGATTTCTGCAGCCGGTAACAGAGAGAACAGTTATGGTCCTCTAAGGAGGGGACGTCCGGGGTAGAGGATTATAGAGCTTTGCCGGGATATCAATTATAACCAGAAACAGTTATATTCCGTGCACCAAAACCCTTTCTGTGCCCCTTGCCTTTCGTCTACCCGCCTCTTTGCGCTGCATACCCCAGCATTCCTAATCCTCTGTAAATTATATTATTTTCACTGTTTGTTTACCGGCCCTTCCTATACCGCTCCCGTCTGCGAGGGATTTGCGGCGACTTTACGGCTTTCACCGAGTCGCAGTCTCTTCCCCATAGATTTCGCATTAAAATTGTATTCCCTTGTTCCGCTCTTTCTGTGAATGAAGTGTTGCGACGTATATGGGGATTTATTTCCGCGAGTCCGTTCTTTTTTCGGCCGTTTGCCTCCTCTTATTATTCCGCGGTTTCGTTCCTTTGAGTTTGGTATAAGCTTTCATTCTGGAATTTTCCCTCATATCGTCCCTTACCAAAATGTTGAAGCTTATACGATCTTTGATTAGGATTATTTCAATGCTCATCCCATGATGACATAATTATTAAACTGTAATTAAATCCATAGCGAAAATCGTAAATCTCTTTACAGTCGTTATATGTAGCCAGTGGTCAACCATTAGCAGTTAGACACCATTCGCCACTTCCTTTCCTACGTTAACCCGCATAACGGAACACAGGTTACTTATATAAGTGGATTTAATGATTGTGTTGCATTGTTAGATATGATGATCAAGGAGCAGGTGGTTCGGATCATTCTACCTGCAGTTCGACTACCAATAAGAACATCTGCAACTGACTTCATCCCCTCATCATTCACATCCGTGAAATAGCAAAACTATATATTTTGCAACATATTTAATTTTGCATATATATCTCGAATGGTCTTTCGACACCGATGTAAATATAGTTTTATAAATAATATACTATTTTTTCTACATCGGATAAAAATTAAATTTTCGTGTTTTTAATTTTTCTTTAATGAATTTTTATTGGCAGGAAATATTTCCTACTTAAATGTTCATTTAATATTGAATAAAGGCATGAACGTTTTTGCGGTTTTTACGATACTAACCGGAAAAAAGCAAGCGACGACGAAGGAGCCAACTTTCGGATTCCACGCGCTACCGCTTTGTAGCACATATTCCCCGGAGGGCGCCCCGAAGGAAGGCTGCAAGCTCAATTATGTAAATGTAGGAGATGAAACGATCTGGACGTGGATGCGATCGTTTAGAGGCGTGATTGTGTTCCAGTAGTTTACCGCGGTAAGGTGTCAATGAGGGGTTTACATGGGCTCTTCGTACATACGTAAATACCTACTTATACGTGAGCACGATATACCAAATAACGACGTTAGCTATATGCTGAACCTAGGTGGTATATGATAATGAATTATAATTTTTTATCTCAACATTGGTGAAGTCTCACTTTGATATTCATTTTTTTTTTGTAACTAGATAATAATCGTTGGTATATCCCTGGTCTTATTTGTAATATATCTTTCTATTAACAATAAAGTACAATCCTTAATATTTATATACCCCTTCCTCCCCTCCACAAATTATCAATGCATTTTAACGTTTCCCCGAAATGTCAATAAGTCATAGTGTTTTACCATGAACAGTTTCCATTTTGAACATTGGGAAATTCTTTGAAGGAAAATATTAAATCAAATCTGTGGAAAAGGGTATTCATTTTAAGATGTGTAAAAGAAGAAAGAATTAAGCACTAAATTTTATTCGAGTTCATGACAACAATTTCTCAGCAACGCTACATTTCAAGAAATTTAATTATGTATTGTGTTTTTATCTGTGTTGTTATTTTTTAAAATATTTATTATTTTTTATTATTATTATTGTATTTTATTTGTTCAGGATGCATAACAATTTGTTATCTTAAGTATGTTCATCCTTGACGAAATGTCTCCCTGGTAATAGCTGAGATTGGTGATTCGCTCTGCAACCACCTGCCATAATAGAGTCCATCCATGATTCACCCATTGAATTGAAGTGTTAATCCGCTTAAGGAAAGCTGCCAAAAATGAGAGTCCGTTTGACAATAAGTGATAGTAAAGATTGATTTTTGCATCTCCGCTGAACGTGTTATTTCGAAAAAATACAAGATGCGTTGAATGAAACATTTATTAAGATGTTTTTGTCTTACATTACATCTGAAAAGAAACCACAATTTCTGAGCAAAAATAGTGACATGAAAAATAGCACATTGTTTACGAACAGCGGAAAATTAGTACATTTTCTTACTGCATGATCAAATCGAGTGTGTATTGAACACTACATTCTATAGCCATTCAAACTTCAAATGTAAAACGTAAAAGAAGAGTTAGCCCAGTTGAAGTAGTGTTATTTTTTCCTTGCGGGTACGAACAAATAGTATATTTCTAATTTAGGGCGCCAAATGATATTTTGCGGCCCGTGGATTAAATTTTATCTTTTCCTATATGCGTCTACGCGCCGGCAAAATTGCCGCTACTTCCACAAAATATAGTAACTTTCGATAATCGGGCGTAACATTGAACTTTGCGCCCCGAGTTGTGGCCGATCAAGAATGGAGGTGTATCATTATTTATTCTTATTGTACGCAAAATTTCTCCGCTATTGTCGAAAATCACCCTTCAAATCGTATCACTGGAGGGAATTTCAAAATTTGTATTACACGCACTATGCGTAAAACGAAACGTTACGCACTGAAAATGCGATGTATAATGAATATACTTTAAGCATATTATATGAAAAGATGACGATCTAAAATTCGCCAACGTTAATTGTTTGCTATATTAATTTGACAACGTTACGTACCTTCATGAACATTATTATATTATGTAAAATATAAAATTACACACAATTCACTCATACATTATTACTATATATTTATATAAACAAGAAAATCCTAAATTCCACTTAAACTATTCCAATTTAATATATCTTCTACCTTAAATTGAAGGATAGTTTTTGCCATAATTTGATGTATTTTATTGATATACTTTGAAAATGATTAAATTACAAATCTACAACTTTTTAATTTGATTTACTTTTTAATCAAATCAGCATGAAATACAGGGTTCATCATCCTGTAATACGGACAAATTGGCTATCATCGAATGTGTGTCGATTAGATAAAGTGAAAACAAAATAAATAAATAAATAAATTGATTCAAATCTTCCGACTTGTATAAAAATGTCACAAGTATATTTATTTTAATAAACTGAAAGACATTGTATCTCCGTTTATTTCTAGTACAACGTAATAATGTAGGTGAGTTATTGGACATTTTTTGGCATCAGGATCCTCAGCATATTTGGAGGGTGCGAAAAGGGCTCGAGAAGGTCCAACGAAGGAAAGCGGAAGGGAAACAAATCGCGATCGGCCGAGAGGCTGAGAGGGAGGAAGACTTGCTTTCGTCGAGTATAGAGTCGGGCAAAACGGTCGGGCAAGACCGGGGCACGGCATGGCAAGGACGGGGGTGAGTGTTTACTTTTGGTGTCGGGCAAGTAGCGCCCGGCATGCATGGTTCCCTCTGATAGCAAACAGCGAGTATCGATCAGTATAACTCTGGTAAACAACTATTGCAGAGTAGTATAGTATATAGAATGGGCTTCGTTTTCCCCCTTACACCCGCTCCTTCCTCCCCCTGGACCCCTCGCGGGGGCGACCCCACCCGCCCTAACTCGCCGCAGCCCTACCAACAACAACGGCGCGCCGCCGCCTCTGCCTATCCGCGATATGACTGCTTACGTGTCGCAGGGCCGCTGCTACATTTTTCATAGCCTGTCCTATGTCCATAATAATAACACGGCTAATTGCTAATCAATAAAGTGCTTCCCATTGTAAATACTCACTCTTTCTTTCTTCCTTTCTTTATTTCCCGTTCGTCCAGTACTTTTCCTATACGCCGCCTCTCGCGTGAAAGATATATTTTTGGTATTCTTTCGAACAACGTAGTATCGGAGGACGACTCGTCTGGCACTCGTTTTACTTTCTGGACATGTTGTAATATCTCGATTCAAGAGATTTTTAAATTTCATTAACATTCGTTTTCTTATTTTCTCGTCTATCGACATTACACGCCTGTTATTTTATTCGTCCTAAATTTTATCTTGAAATCCTAAATATACTATATAACCCTTCAGTTAACCATACAAAGTTTCATTAGAACATATTCATATAAAAATGAATTGCATATATTTGTTATTACAGAACGTAAGAGGACTATTGATTTACATTTACTAAATTAATTATAAATTCGGGGTGAACACGTAAACTTTAGACCATTAATCATCATCGGTGTATCAGTCATGTAGATTGGACTTAATCAATGGGCATAACTTAAGGACTTGCAAAAACCATACCTTTTTAACGGTGTCATGTATAGTAATCGTCATCATCATCATTATTGCTCTCATTTTTCTAAAACATTAATCATCCCATCACAATGAGATATTTTGAGGTTAGATCAAGATTAATAAGTTGCCAATGTATATATATTACCCGTTTCTGGGCATACTTCATGTTCTTTAAGAGGATATAGAGGAATTGCCTTTTTCTCAATGTTTAGAAATTCCTTTCTTCTTACAATATACTATATGATTCATGCATTTCCATTTGAGTCATCGTAAATGACCTGTATAACTGTATAGTGCCATTCATTTCTAAGTAGTGACAGCTTTTTATACATATAGTTTTGTATTCTACAAATAATTTGATTTCCTTCTTCTAAATGGTTTTGTTGAATTTTGCCATTTTGTCATTTCAAGAATGGTTGGATCGTAACCAGGAGGGGCAGTAGACTCTTACTTCTTGCTACTAGGACATCAACCTGTTTGCTTCTTCATTCCGTTTGATGTTGCTGCGCCCATATCCAAGTTCAGGATAACTTAGTTTATAAATTCTATTTCGTCTAGTTCATTTATAGAAAGTTTCGTACTGATACAAAACTAATGACATTTGAACAAGAGAATTCTCTTTAATTATACTTTCCACGTTTGTTAAAGAATGCAATATATTTTATTTATAGATTTTATCAAATTTATTTTGGCATCTTATTCCCTGTTGCTACTTTTATAAAAAACAAAACACTAGTATACAATTTGCCTTCCTTCTAACAATCTTATTTTTACCTTATCATCGGGTGATTTCGATTAAATCAGTAGATGATTGACACATTTCACTGTGTATTTTCTTTTCGAACAAACTATATACCATCGAACCTTATAACTCCGGAGACATGTGAAAAACAAAACAAAAATTAAAAACTATATATATAACGCCACGTCGACATTGCAAATCGTTAAATAAAATAAGATAATTTATATAACACGTGCACGATACCCTCTAAAGAGAGATAGAAGTTCGGCGTTATGATCGCGTGACGTTATAGGGGATAAAAGTTTACTTCTACTCCCTGGAGAAAATAATAAGTGATGTCAGCAGGAAATAATACGTTTAATCAACTATGTATTATATATATTATATTATATATTATATGTATATATATTTTTATCTATACTATAGCGCAACCTGCGAATTCATGTAGTAGAACACCCTTAAACAGATCTACATATATACGTATGCATGTACATACGTTTATTGTCGATGCTCTCTTCCTCGTCATCCATATATAGTGCATGGGGAATACAGGGGCATGAACAATTACCATTATCGCACTCGCGTGTTATATAAAATATCGTTTAGCACGGGGTATGTAAAGAGACATTTCGCAACTTTTATGACGTTTAGACGTACTAGTCGGCGCTTTTAGCGTACGCGCAATGACTTGTGTCACACCATCATAATCGTTACAAAAAGTCCCGCTTTTACACCTTGGTTCGTAATGCACTATTTATATCATGATTATAAAATAATTGTAATATATAGAGTCATTATTTGACAACGAAATAAAATTAAATCACTATAATTAATACCTAATAATTATAGTATTGTTAAGAAAGTCTTCCTTCACGTTTAGCTTTAGTTAATGCGGAATTTGCATTTTTATTGAAAAACGCACATAATAGTATTAAACAGGACCGCAGTCATAATACAAATATCGATTTAAAGTAATTTCTTGGGCAGTTCAAAAAACTTGCTTAAGTGATAGATACTAATGAATTGCCAACTGAAAATATGAAGTTAAAATTGGAAACTGATAACAATGAAAATTATAATAACCCATGAAAAGTTAAGCTTGATTCTATTTGTGTATTTTAACTGTGTGAAAATCAAATTATCATGACGCAAAAAATCGTTGTGTCGAGTATTTTTTATAGCATAGGAAACAAAAATATATCGTCATTTTTAATTTTGTAATTTGTACTTATAGAATATCCCGAATTTTATCATGTTATTGCATTTGCCTTAAAATTATTATTTTATACTTTAATTCAGAGTAGGAAAACGATTAAAAAAAATGTTTTTATTTTTATTTTCAAGAAGTGTATAGGCTATATATCCTACAGTCGTATTTATTAATGTTTAAATAACAATATAACTTAATATTGTTTTCAATAATCATATGGTTTATTTTCTAAAGAAATTACTTTTTTCAAAGCGTTCCTTAACAAAATTCTCTAAATTTAGTTTGCAACGTTTAATTATTATTGAATAACAAAAATAAAAATAATAATTTTAAAATATTAAGATTTAGTACAATAATTCTTTCCCTCTCCATTTATACTATTATCGAAAATTCATATTCAAAAGCTTAACAGAGTAATAAAGTATTTTATTTCAAGACATGATGTTTGGGTACCGAGCCTACTTAAGTATGGACTGTAAAGTATATTCCTTCTACTGTCAGCAACATTTCTTCTATTGTTCGTAATTTTCGTTTCTCGTCTAACCTTGGACAATGGCGTTTTGTAATTTTGGACATAAACAAAACTAACGTAAAAAGTATACTGCCTAGAATACAGTCATGACATTAATTAATGAAATTTTGAGGACGTTTGAATATTTACACGTATCTGTCTTATTTTCATCCACGCATACTTGGATTCAAGGCAAGTCCGACCCTGTCGAGGACGCTAATCATCTTGCCGAGGGTGTCTGAAATTGTCACCCTACCGCTCAGCGCAATTACCATGCTTGCGTCCATCCCCACGTCTCACCCTAACGGCCTGCTTATACAAACAACCTTGATAAATTATGCAAAAATCAACAACACAACGAAATGCAGCTCGCGCGGGCGATCCTTCGGAATACACCTTTCGGTAACCCTATATCAACAAAGGGTTTACGTAATTTGCATTTTTCAAAATTTCTACTCCAAAACCACAAATAATATGATTTTATGTCCGTCCGGAGTTACGAAACTCTTGACGTTCCAAAGATCAAAAAATAAATTGATAGAAACATTTTTTGTTGTTTTTCATGTAATATTTAATCGCATGATTATTGTTTAAGTCTTTGTCAAAATCATTCTGGAAAATTTACGAACTGGATTATAATACTTTTATACGTCAAAAAAACTTTTAACATTTTTAGAAATTGATAAAAGCAGGCTAATGAAGAGTAATTTTTCTAAACTCAACTTTATTCTTGCGTATAAATAGTACATATGAATCATTCCATGATTCATATCAATAAGGAAATGAAAAACTTGATTTGAACCGATTTTTAATTCAAGCCTGACTTACTAGTATATATATCATTACTGGAGAAAACAATGCAAATAAATAATTAAAAAATATTTGTTTTTATCATTTTCCACATCAGTAGTAACAGACTATACGTTCAACTAATGTAATAAATGACAAATGCGTCATGGTACACCAAAGTAATGCATCATATTAAATCGAAACCTTATTATAGGAATAACAATAAAGGAAAGTGAACAGTGTCAATAAATACAAAGTGAATAAAACAATATATTTTCGACCGTGTTATTTCCATAATATGCTCATTTCTCTCGACTGTTCTGAAATGCGCGTTACACCAGCAAATGAAAATTGATCGTTAACTTTTACGTGTATTGCAAAAAATAAAATCAATAGATGGCACACGTGTCCTATAAACTGCATTCTTTTTTTCATTATAATTACAGTTTGTTTGCGATATTATAACAAATCGATAGTTCCATACGTGTTATGCGTTCTTGACACTGCACGTTCGTTTTTGCTCACAGGGACAGTGTAGTTTAACTTATTTTTCTTTTGACGATATAATACAACAATAATTATTTATCGTGAATAGTTTAAAAAGATCGTTGCACTTTATATTGTTAATGGAGTTATTAATCACGAAGTTGTTATTTTGTGTATAGCAAAAAAGATTTCATCTTTTCCTGTCGTCATGTAATTAACGATAAGAAATGTCAAATGATAACATCATTGAAAATGGTCGATTTTAGTTAACATTTAATTTTAATAATTAATGACTTTTATTCAGTAATATTTTATCCATTGCATGCTCTCAATTAAAAATTAAACATTTGTCATGGTCGGTAGGTACTACGACACATAATATCCCGGCTAATCAGTTGCCTGTATAAATGATTTCCCAATTACCACTGAACGTCCATGATTCGTACAATTTCGTTGATGGACGAAAAGAGGGCGTAAGTTGGATGTCCAGACGAATATTGAACGTTCAGTGTAATCCAATAAAAATAGTTTTTGTCCCTTAGCAAACCTATTTATGTTCACGTCCAGTGTACATCCTCAAAGTGACAACCAGAAGTACAATGGACATATTTGTAATAGTACGTGTGGTTTATTTCGAAATACAGATTGTTTTTCGACGTTAACAGTTGATGTTTTGGGCCGAATGAGTCTTATTCATTATGTTTATCAGGTTCAATAGGTCAGGTAACTGACATGATAGGTCCCGATGAAACTCGTTGCAATTCCTCCACCAACTCTGTTGAAGCAAACTGCAATCTTTTCAAAAGGTCTCAACAATTGTCAGTTGGTTTCTGATCCACTTTGAACAGACGGAGGCTTGTACCTGCAGAATATCACTACTTAAACACTTACACTGCCACAGTTGACACTGAAAGTAGCTCATTGTACTATTGCATCTGCTAAGTCCTACTGGTGTATTTTTCAAAGTGATGGCTTTATGTAATATAGAACCGTTTGTAGAAGTCCTACTTGGATGACGTATTTACCTTCAAACCAATGATATATCTCTTTAACACTATACATGTACACTGTAATGATACAATTTTTAAACCAGTGGTATGTTAATCGCAACATTTGACATGGACGACAGAAATCATTCCTACTATAAAAGTAATCCGCTGGTTAACTGCTCCGATTTAATTTGTCCACTTAATTTATCGGGTGTACAAAAGCTCAGTTTCGCGGCACCGGCACAGGAAACGAAGCGTATCGGTTCGCTGGGTGTATCGCGTGACGGGTGATTACGGCAGTTGTTCAATATGTATCAATACGGATCGCCGACGCAGCGGCGGCGGCAACGTACACAAATTCATACACGTATACATGACATACACCGCCGCGGGACTGCAGGTACACACGCCGGTGAAAATAAAGCGAGGACGTGGATAAAATCCATTGCTAAATTGAGCAACAGGTGGCGGCCGATGTTGACAATCTTTTCGATCCGATCGCAAACGCGGGTGCGCGGTATAGCTTTTCGATGTATCAAGAACCGGCAGTGATGGCTGTCGATTGATGTTTGCACTGAAGAAGTCGACGTCAACCAGATATTCAATGCACGGGGCAACTTGCAGGGACAGGAAAGTGGGTTGACGCGAACTACGTTTCGAAATACTGGCCGTTGTTGTCGATATCGTCGCACAGATGCTTCGAAGAACCTTTCGGTATCGTGCGCCAACACTACTCCTGTGCACTTTGACACTGGGGGTTACGAAACGCCAAACAATCGCCACTGACGTACGCTATTATGAGCACGTTTCGATTGAGGTTTCTCGGAATTTCAATGTATTTGTTTTTTTTTCTTTCTTCTTAATACTGAAATAGCCTTCATTAATTTTGCTTCGATGCTTTAAATAAATTCCCCTAGAAACTCCCTTAGAAACAAGTCTAAGAATTTTCATCTTTCATTCCTAAACTATTTTTCTTATTATATCAAACTCTTAGAAAGTAACATTGTGATCATATTGAGAAAAAAGATGAGATCTCAATCAAATTAAATTATGATATAGCGGAATTAAAATATCTAAGTAGTACGGGAAGATCGATGGTTCGGGCCATGTTCTGACTTTGCCCTTAACTTCCATTGTAAGACGACTTTCGTCTTTCCACGCATATATGTTTGGACAACATTTTTTAAAATGCAATATTCTTGTTGAACATTAAAATATGATTGGACTAAAAATTTAGGAGTTATCGGCATACAAAAAAGGTATACAATCAATAATATATATGAAGAAAAGTGATTAAAATGAGGATGGAAACCTGCAATTGAAATAAAATGTCCTCTCTGTTTAAATCATTCATATACCTTCAACATACCACAGACTCCGGCAAAAATTCAGTTTCTTTATACGATCTGTCCTAAAATCTACATAAACAATGACTCAAATTTTCAAAGTGCACTTTAACGAAAAAAAAGCTCACCTTGCTGTTTGCATATTCCTTTTTCGATCAATTCATTTTTTTGGAAACTAAGAAATAATTTTCTTTTCATATTTCTGCACTTAGTTACGCGAAAAGTTTGCTGCCATCGCCAACAAGTAATATTTGCATGAACAGATAGATGATGCCAGTGTAATAAAGCGGAATAAAAGCGATTGTCCTACCATGACGACTGTCCAACCGTGACGACTCCCACCTATTAATTAATATTTAATTATGTCTTATATAGGTTTGATCTACCAATATCTGAGCCAGTTCTACTTTGCATCTATTATGGATTAAATCAGTTTAGTGAATTCTAAAACTAATTTTAACCCAATCGAGTCAGACCTTATTGGATCTAACCTCATTCCGCCAATCAATCAGTTTTTAATTTAATTTAAAGTCAATTAATAATTTTATCGGAACTACAATTGATCCAATAAAAATTGGTCAATTCTACAATTCAATAGGCAGATCTTTCGATCTTACCTGATGTCCAAATCTCTTGGTTTTCTTTCTCTTGAGGGACTGAGGAAGACCCGCAACAGGTCGAAACAGAGAAATATACACGTTTCTTTTCCAATGTAACTTGACATTTTTAAACATCTTAGCCTGACCGAAATAAAGGAAGAAAGAGAAGCGAGAGAATTGTATAATTGAAAAGAAACTGCAATTATTTCGATACATGATATATATGCCCAGATAGCACACGTACGTCCATCGGAGTTAGAAACGTCCAATTGGGTCCCACGTAATGTCATATTAAAGGTGATCGAATGTCCAACAATCACGTTTGAATTGTTTTCCAACGAGGTTAGTAGTTTCTGGGTTATGGGCCAAAATAAACGTCTATTTTTTTGGAGCTAAACTAAAAATCGCAAATTCACTCTCTATCGACATGCAAAAATAGAAAACGCCTAATTGTGTGCAATTTCTTATCGTTCTCATATAGGTTGCACTCTCATGAAGAAATCAAGATATTAATATGAAGAAACTCAATGTGGATAAATACCGTCCCAGCAAACATGTACTGTAAAATGACGTCAAAATGCCTTCATTTCGATACTTCATCAACATTTTGACGGCTTTTTGACATTGTACAATTCGTCCTAGCTGGGGTAGTTAAAATTTATTCCAGAATTATTGAATGAATTAACAAATAAATCCCATAACCTTACAGAGATTTAAAATTTAGTAGGTTTTAATTGTTCAGGAACATATATATTATTTAAAGTATGTATCGTTAATCTTCATTTATATCTATTTAAATAATATATACTGAAAATTAATGTAACAATACTTTTGTCTTAAAGGTCATTTTAATTTGTATATTTTACTATGTGATTTTGAATTGAACAACTTATTTCAACACTCGTTTTTATTTGGATTATTTTTTTGTATATAATATAAAAAAGCAGTTAACGAAACAAATGATTGGCAATATTTATTATTTAAAAGGAAAAAATCAATTTTGTCTAATTTTTTACTATACAAAAATGATCCTGTTTTTTAAAATCGATACATGACTAAATATGATTGTTCAAATTGAATCTGAGGAATCTGATGAATTCTGGAGCATAGATCTACTTTAGGCTAGTCCTGACACTAGGTCGAATCAATAGCGATGACTGCATGGGAATGTATACCAGCTATAGAAATACTTGTCGATGAGTGAGCCTAACGAACCCTTATACTACTGACAAAATCCAAAACGCAAAAATTAAAGTTAATTTGGTTTTTAAATATTATTTTCTCAATTTATATTATATTATGTAGACTTTTCTTTGATATATGTATGATACTTTTGATATTGAAAAATTACTATTCAGTCTCTTTTATCGCAATGAAACTCGCGTGTATGGCACCCTCTGTAGTTTTTTTAATGTTATTATTTTTACTTTTTAAACATAATATTAAAAATCATTTTCATTTTGTAGGTACTCATTATGAGCTCACATGTATAATAATTTATTTTACCGAAAGAAAATTTTATGTGTATGCAGAAGTATGACATGCGCATGTGATGCGTTGACAATGAATCTTAATTTTAATTATTTTTTTTTTTAATCTAACAGTTTTTTAACAAATTTTAAATCTTGACCTCGCATGTTGTTTAAATGTTTATAGGTGCATTACTTCCCGACAATTTCTTACGACTTTGTTGCGAAAAAGTTCTTATATACCCGCATCTATTACTCGCTATTTTATAAGCATTCATAAAACTGTTATCTTCTCCGTGCATTAAATGAAATTGTACATCAATAAAATTTATAATATTGCGCTAAACATTTCGTGATTCAAAATAAATGCAAATAGCCGTTGGCATTATTGAACCCTTTTGTATTTCAGTTGCTTGTTGTATATATATACATCATTATCGCATATGACCATGTTGCATGTATGATAATAATAATATATTGTACATATTCAGGTATTTTCATTTGTGTGCACAGTTTTTATTATGATTTATTAGACGTCCCGCCAAAGTCAGTTCGAAATCTGTATAATAATCTGTTTTCGCATGTAATCGTAAATTGAATAACGGTTTATAAAAAATACATATAATACTATATGAGTTTATTTATTTTTTCATAATTTTCAGAAACGCTTTATATGGCAATGTTGTGAAATATTGAACATTGACCGATGATGACATCAATACTCTTAAGGTGGAATTCGAGGTTGTGTTTTTAAAATTCACAATAATCGACTCGAAAAAAAAGTGAAAAAAACATTTTGTCTATCTGATAGCACATTCATTTATAACACAATATTTATGACTTTTGGATGTATTCTAATAGAATTCCATAATAAAACTTAATAAATCGAAAAGAACAGAAAAAAATCTTATATTTCACTTGAAAATTAAAAGTATTGTCATGCACCATTGGAAAAACAGTGTCAAAATTCATTAAGAAAATTCGTACATTTGGCCCTGAAAGGGTTATGGGGTTCGATATTCAATATGACTTTTTCCTATTTAAAACGACAAAATCATTATTATTTATTTGTTTATTAGTTATTTGTACATGAATCATCTTTCATATTAAGAAATCTAGGGTTTCATTTTCACTAAGCAATAAAATCCATAAGAATTTTCTACGTTTCGAATTGCACCGCTTTAATTGCAATCAATGAGACAAGAATTAATTTGTACTTATTGTGTATAACAATAACGATAATAACAAAGAGTTGTTAAACAAAATTCTTAAACTGGAACTGTTATTTACAAAAATATCACTTTATAAAAAAAACAGCTTCCTATGTTCCTATCTTTTCAACTCAGTTATCACTGAGTCAGACAATGATGATAAAATTATGTAAGTATCTCGTTGTTGGGAGTATAAAGAACTCGAGTTACAGTGTATAGGAATAGTGTTGTAAAAGTACCAGAACATCGTAACAATTTGAAAAATAGAAATACTAGAAAAATTATTAAGTACTAGGTTTTATGAATTTTCCAAAATATTTGACCCCTTGACCTTGACTTTTGACCCCATAAATGGAAATGTCAAAAGGTCATCCCAACGTAAAATTATTCGCACTTTCCATATCTGGGATCAAAAGTATATACCGCGGAGTCGCATTACAAAAAAATTAGACCAAACCTTGAATTGATCTTCAAGGCCATTGTCAACGTAAATCCAAGGTCACCGTCAGATAGTCTCTTATAACACCCTTTATAGAAAGACAATATTTAAATATAGATAACGAATTCGTGCTTACGCAGTGAGAAAATGTGTATATAGTTAAAATTTTCAGCAAAAATGTCGTAATTGTCACGGAAAGTTTTCGGTTGGCCCTTAAGAGTTATTGAAATATGCACTATCTCAGGAGAGGCCATCAGGTGGATCAATGTCATACCAGATGTGTGTTGATAGTCCCTCATCGCAATGCGCGTAAATGGTCCGCAAGGGCCAGCTGAAAGTAATTCGTCATAATTAAATTATCAATCGGACAAACTTTTCTTATGGGAATATATAAAAAAATCTGAATATTATAGAAATTTTATTTTCTATTATTTTCAATAATCCTGTGAATTCTATACTTAAATGAATACAATGATTTAATATTTAACATTATTTTAAAATTTGTTACTGATTTACCACGCATACTACCGCACATACGAACTATATAATTGTATATACATTTCTATTTTTATTTTTGCGAAATATTAAGTCAAATTCAAATTAAGAAAAGCGCATTACATAAAATTAGTGAAAAACGCCAAAAGTATAGCAGATATAGACGATATAGACCTTTCATATATTTATTACGTGCTTTTTCACGTGTCGCTAAAACGTCGAACAATCCTTGAAAATCACTCCCGATAACGATGACATCGCGAAAGCTTTGAAAATTTTATCCGGAAATGTTCGAAACAGTAGTAGTACATAATCATATTGTATATGCATTAGTAAATATTGTACTATAAATCGTATCGGAAAATTGACGAACAGTCGTCATTCTCTTGGCGGAATTTCAAAAAAGCTAAACATGCCGTTTAAGTGAAACAATCCCGAAAAGGACAGACTGCGCCGCGCTTGCACCGTTGAGAACGACGGCATCAGTTGGCGCGGCGTAGGAGGGAGGGTCGAGAGAGAGAGAGGCCCGAGCGAAAAGGCGCAACCTCAGTAATGCGTTGGAGACAGAGAGAATAGGCAAGGAAGGGGTTGGAAACGGCGGAGGCGCCGACAAGGAAGGAAGGAAAGAGAATCGGAATCAAGTGCGCCGACTCAGTAGCCGCGTGGTCGCGGAACCCGGAGGGCTTCGTGCGATGAAGCGTTTCGTAGCGCTGCACAGTCGCGACGGCAGCCACCGGCGCGCGAACCCTCGATTCCGCACTGCCACGCGTTCCGAGGGCATCGAATTTTTTAAAGGCGCTCCTGTCAAAAAAAAAAACAAAACCAAAACAAAGACAATAATAACGAGCGAATCTCTCGCCCCATACATTCACCATTCCGAAAGTCCCCGTAGCGCGGCGCGAGCTTCCTCGCACGAGTGAGAGAGCGAAAGTAGTTGGGGAGGGGGAAGTCCCATTCGGCCGGGTAGAAGGGGTGGTGGTGGAAGGGAGGGGTGGTGAGGTCCGATCTAAGAGCGAGCGAAATCGAAGGTCGCGTGTCCAACTCGCATGAATTCGCGCGTATATAAAAAGGCGCCATCGACCTATACGGAATAAAGGGGTTGTCAGAAATAAGGGACAAACAGAGAAAGCTTGAGAGAGAGAGAGAGAGACCAAACAGAAAGCTAAAGAGAGAGAGGGAGAGAGAGAGAGAGAGAGCGGGAGAGCGCGCGAGAGAAATAATCGGACCGGAGAAAATCGGAAAATTCGCGAAGGACGGAGAAACGAGCGACAGCCACGAGGGAGCCTGCGAGGATTCGGGACATGCTGGAGCCACGCTGGAGACCCGTCCAGGTAGAAAAAAAACTACCTCATTCATCCGACAATTGCACGTCTGCCTGCCTGCCTGCCTGCCTGCACGCCCACGCGATTTCGCACTTGCACCTGCACGCACCTGCAACGCGAATTTTCACGTCCACGTGTCTCCCGCCCGCGCTGATTTATCGCGCGATTCACCTTGCGGCTACGCTCTCGCTCTCTGCTTTCTCTCTCTCCCTACACCCCCCCTCTCTTCCGTCCCCACTCCTCTTGACTCGTAAACCATTTTGAAAAATAAATGTCACCTACTATTTTTATCTATTTTTTCATTTTTCCCCACTGGTCATGATATCTTCATTCCATACTCTTTCACGATTATACCCTACAATGTTGTTGTCGTCGTCTTCATCCTTTTCCGCACGGTACGACCGATAGCCATCACTGGAGTGACCGTGATTAGCGAATTATACACCACCCAAGTTTGTAAATTGCCACTGACTAATGAACGTGCATGCGTCAGTTCTGAAGTAGTACTATATAGTAAGTGATGAGAATATGGGGGGATGGCCTTTGTATATATACCGACGATGCATCAATCCGTACAATCATTAATTGATCATGATTGTAACTGTGCCTTCCTAAGGTGGTTTTGTATTGGCCCATTACAAACTTTTTGCTAAATTTGCGCCTTACCCCGAGGCCAAGCATCGATAAGCTCGTCCTTCTTCCTTACGTTGCCTTTCTCGATTATTTTACGACTTTTGGGAGCGTTCACGTTCCAACACTTTGTTTGTTGTGAAAGAGAATCTTCCGTAATAAATTGATGTTGACTTAGCTTTTGCTTCAATCCTAAATCAAACTCCATCACAGATAGTGTAAATATCTTCATCGCTGACAACGCTCTTATGAAATTTATTTCAATGCTTTATATTTTTCTCGATTATATTTCGACATTGAAGCAAATACAAAGTCGAATCATCGTGGATGCTCGATTACGATAGATATTTGTACAGCAACAATCAGTTATTCCTTCATCCGTTACACGATGATTAAATGATTATGTCACATTTCACGTAAAGGAACGTCTTTTTACGCCAAATTTTATTGACGTAGAATCCCTTTTTATAAAGACACAATTTACGGCATTTCATGTTGTTGATTAGCCATTTTGAATCCGTCATTTTGAATTTGGAAATATAAATTACAAATTCAAAATCGGCAAGTCTATACACGAAAAAAAAAACACTTTTGTTGCACCATCCATATTATTGTTGACACGATCATTCTAATTTTTATGGTTGCTCCAACAATACTTTTATATAGTACGGTCTTACGTATATCGAATTTCTTTAAAATGTAATTTGGAAGATAATGCAATCTCCAAATGTATACGAAAACTAACGTTTAAAATCTCATTTGTATTCCTTCGACGAATAAAAATTAATTGTCTTTGTCTCCAGATTCCCTCATAATGTTTTCTTTCCCTGTAATATTTTAATCATTATGCACTTTTAGAAATCTACTTAATTTAATATAACTGTTATTATAGATGTTTATGAATATGATTTATGTATTGAAAACCTTCTCGTTACGTCTAGAAACAGAAAAATGTATCACATTGTGAAAACGATGTTTACTTTCAAAATGATGTTGATATCTTAGTTAAATACTAAGTACGATTACAATAATTATTATGGTTATAAAATCTATCTCTTATAGCTGTAAATGATCGAGGATTTTTCAGAGCGTAAAAGTCGATCGAGGGTTTAGAGAATATATACCAGAAAAAATAAATTAATAAAACTTCTTATTTATGCCTTGCAAAATTATGATATTCATAATGTGGAATATTGTACCAATATACTTAAAAAACGTAGGACAATAAAAGCACATATCATACAAGAAATTATCTAGTCTGAAGTTCTCGAACTCGACATTCTTAGATGAACAAAATGATTCGACAAATTCAACAAACATTTTCAAAGTAGTAATTATATATTGCTCATATAGAAACAAAGAATTGTTCACAGTATAATAAAAGCCTCTTTCGTAATTGCTCTTCGTACATTTATAACAAGAATACAACAATTTCTTCGCAACTAGGCAAATAATATTTACCCATATTATCGAACTGATGAATCTATCTGAAATGTCCATCGATAAGACTATATAATTTTACTTGTATTGCAGAATTAGTGCAATATTTAATTTTTACAAGTATATTACTTCATCTTACATTCTTCTTTCTCTATTCTCTTGCACCTTTATTGATAACCGTCGACAAGTTTTCTATATGTCGATATATAGATTTTCATTAAATGTAAATTTTCATTAAACAACGGCAGAGCTCGTTTTAAAAATTGCCAATATTTGAATGAAAAATTAACGATGAAGAAATTTCCATAACTGGGCACGATTGGACATCAACCCTCATTACAGAAATGTATAATGCTTCGTATTTACGTTTCGTAATTATATGCAATAAATATGTAACGTTTACCTAACAAGTAATGCTGATTTACCTGCTATGTAACGTATTACCTTTGATATTTGCAAGATTATGTAAATATATAATTTGTTTTAAATATTTTTCTTCAAGACTTTCTTACTGAATACTCCAAACGGTTTTCGGTATTTGCATGTGAATAAGAAACCATGTGCTTTCTTTACAAGTTCATTGCAAATTTTTGTACAACCACATGATTTCACCTTAACCATATGGAGAAGGTACGTGAATACCCCTCCTGACCCATTGCATAATTTGATTACACGGGGTTTTCAAAATAACGTGCAACGGCTTGATTAAAATTGTCCACATGGTAAAAAACATACCCGCGATCAAAAGACGGCTCGAATCACCTCGCTGTTACAGTAATTTCCGATACTTAACCGAAATTTGTATTATGAAAAATACAATTTCATTCCCACTCGATTAGCTGCATGGCGGGCACTGAAATTAATATCAACACAATGCCACTGACATATGGGTTTGCGGCCTTGTATCATGCGTCATCGATACGAGTACTGTAGGAATAATGTAATTGTATGATACCCGTTAGGTCGCTAATCGATCTCGAATCGAATTTTATTTTTTAATATTGAAAATGTTACATTTTTTAACCTCATGATTATTTTTTTATGATTAAATCATGCCGGTTATATTCAATTAAAATTAATTCAAAGAAGCCAAGAAATCGTCTATTCTTATATAACTTTAATTATTCTCTTTCTCGAATTCTTATCTTTCATTTTTAAGTGTTACTTTAATCAGTAAACGAAAATATTGAAATGGATTCGGCGGAGTCACGAAACAAATTTTGTTCTTTTCGATTTTAATTGTATAGACGTTAATTTGTAGTCGATTATTCGTGTGAATTCGCTTTGTTGTAAATGAAGTCTTTTTTTTTTAATCATATCTGTTGAATCTATTTCAATACATTTTCGTATACAGCTTTTCTAATTCTATTTTATTCGATTTTCTAATACCCGTGTATATGTCTTTTATGTCACAACGTCAGAATGAGCCGTTCTCTAACAACAAAATAAAAATAATATCATGCATGAATCATTCATATCGTATAACAAATTCTCGTGTTTTTTTCTTGAAGTATAAATTGACGACGAGACGTAAGAAAGCTTCTTAAAAAAAAAAAAACGCACAATGAAAACTAATTTATTTGCATGGAAGATTATTTTCATTATTTATATCGCAATTATTATTTGAAACTCCAAAATTCGTTCTTTCATTTTACTCGTTTCAGAGTAAAAAAATAGATATACTACGTGCGTTTATTATAAGTACGTTAGTATACCTTATAAGAATTTTGAGATTATCATTCATTATTTCTTTTCCCATATTCAACGATCGAATTCGCATCAGACATGAAATCAGTCAACTTAGGTTCGGTAACCCATATTAGAAGGGTAGTACCCTTGGGCTTTTCAAAAACTAACCTATCCTAACGTAACTTGACCTAGGTCACGGTATGCGACCATTCTGAATCTGACAATTTAGGGAGGAAAAGATCGAATTTTATATCAAGTCTCTTGTGTTGCTTCTTATTATGGTATACATTTGTGAACATTGCAATCTGTTAGTAACTAAACATGATTTCGATATTTTATAATTTTAAGCTAATTTTAATATTATTAATATTATAGTAATTATAAACTTTCTTTTAATTACGAAGTATATACAATTTTTTGCATATCGTTTATCTGCACGTTATTTTTTATTTTTTTTATAAAAGTATCAAATCATTTTAACCATATAAAACATAAACGTGTAAGTTATTTATCGCTTTCTACTTTATTGTAATATTTCGCATTGTACTTTTTTTTCTTTTAAAGTATTTTAATTTAAGATTTATTTTCTGTACTATCAATGAGTCACTTACTTTTGCGTGCAACACGTATTATTCATCATTATGACTTACTTCGGTTGCTTAAGTCGCAGCAGTGCTTTAAATAATTGCACATTTTATTACTAGCATTATTTTTATTGCAAATAACAAAACAAAAAGCATTTACTTAAATTATCATTATCTTCACTGTCGTTATCATTTCTAGAAATGTCTGGATTATTAAAGAGCTTTCTTTTACTTCCATTTACTAAGAAAATTTCTACAATTCTTCAATTAAAAAACAACGAGTTGTGGAATTGGAAGGTATACACTTTCTGGTCACATTGTATTACATAAAAGTGACAACAAAAGATCGGTCAAGGCTATTTTTTCGACTTTTTCGTGCATGATTATGAAAGGAGGATTTATCGTCTATTTTAATGACACGCAAAAAAAATCCCATGTCTCATTATTATTCGCTTCTATGTTCACTTTCTCATTTTACATTTTAGCAAAACTAAAACGCAATAAATATTTAATTTCTATCGATTTTGATGGTTATCTTTCATTTATTATCCATATTCAAAGTTTTCAAACGATACCAATATTTCTTCAATGCCTTGTAAATCTTTGTTTGATTTCATAAGTGTATACTTATTGTTTTACTCATCTGGTCATCGTCATTTATTGTATTGTAGCATTATTTTTCTTGAATTAATATTCTTTAATTTTCTATATGTTCGGAAGTTTAAATTTACTCCATTGTCATAAGATTTCGTTTTTATTTTGTATCATTGCACTGTTCCTAATAGGAAACTTTTCCGTTGCTGCTGTCTTTAGTTTCTATTTTGAAATTGCGTTATTTCTCAATATGTGTACTATTGTTATTATTAGCATGGTTTATTTAAACCGATTCGTTTTCTGTTTAACCACATTATCGTAGTCACATCCGCTCGTCGTAGACAACAATAAATATTATTAAGCTTCGAATTTATTTACTTCCTTGTTGACTTCTTTTGTCATTTCTTGTACATGTTATCGGAACCCATTGCTTTACTTACAAAAAGAATAACAAACATAATTGTCAATCACCTTTGCAGTATATTTTCTGTGTATTTCCTTATTCGCATTCGTAAAATAATACACGTACATAATTTTTACGTGTGTTCCCTTGTATGTATATATATCTACAACAATTGTACTATTATATATGAATTTACAACATACTTTTTATTTTGATTAGTGTTTGTATATTATGTGTTCATGAAAGACCAATATTCAATTGTACTTGCAAGATTAAATCGTTATCTCTTTACCAATTCCTTTAAATCGAATAACTTGACTTGTATTTCATATGACTGATCCAATTTAATGCCGATACATTATTTGATGGCCTATAAATAACACAATACAAATAACAAATTATAGTTTATTGGTAACCACAATGATCCATTTAACTATTATAATATTTTTGTCTGCATGTTTATTATTTCTGGATTGTCAATTTTTCGCACTTGAACAATTCTAGATTTGATTATTTGTTATTTATCATATTTTGTCATAATTTTCAATTAAATAACATCATTATTAACAATTACAACAGTATTTATAAAAATATCATATTAAATTATAAATTATTTTTCTATTATTGACAGAATAAAATAACAATACAACCTCTGGGTCAGGAATTTAATGCAAAATAGGTAAATGCACATTTCACTCAGATGTACGCATTGTGCAGGGTGAATTGAAAAGGGGATTTAAAGTTATCAGCGATTACGCAATAATTGAAATCCCCCGGTCATTAAGTGACTTTCTCAAACTTGAAGAAACTATCAATGACTCAATCTTCTACAACCCCTGAGAATAGTCGCTTTATGAAAATGTTCATTGTTCTGAAAACAAACAATCAACTTTAATCATTAGGCAATGATAATTAATTCTATATGCTATTATTAATCAAAGTTTCGATTATAAATATGAAACAATTCTATGTCTAATATCATAAAATGTTTTCAATAATTTTTCATCACAACATGCATATAATATTAACATCTGAAAAATGATAAAATACAGTAGAACATTGATTTAAAGAATTAACTTTATGTTGAATTCTTATTTATATGTTTTTTTTTTTTATATTTACTGAAAGCCAATTCTATACAAACAATAGATAATTATCGTTAAAATAAATGTCCATTTTTAAAATAAATTACTTTTTTTTTTAATTTCTGAATATAACGATAATAAATAGACAAAACGCTTTGCCGAGGTCACATGGACTGATATACCAGTATTAAATGCTACTCGGATATCTCAGAAGTTCAGAGGACATCACCCCGTCGCGTCGGCTTCGGATGAAACATAGTATCACTTTATTTTTCTGTTTTGTTTCAACAGGATAAATTCCACCTTTAGTATAATCTAATACGTAACCGACTCAAATATAATCATGATTTATGATCGAGTACATGGAAAGCTGACAATGGACAAAAATTGTAGAAATTATAGTCACAGTCAAATGTAGAATCTACAGTATTTCTTATAGAAAACGTCACTAAATCGCAGTTATTCCCAATATCAAAATTACTTTAACCACACTAGGATACGTTTGTTTACGGTTCTATATTTGACCGCGAAAATGGACTTTAATATTTTTGTCATTCAATTACTCCTGAAAAAATGCACATTTTAAAAGTACCCACTTGGAGAATTGAACAACAAATTGTCTTGAATAAGTAGCCTACGATGACATAAATATATTCAAATTTTCTAATTCAACATAAAAATCTCTTCAAATTAGTATTATTGGTCTAATACAATGGAGATTATCACATTTTATACTTCGTATGAAACTATCGTGTTTCTCCTTTCGATAATTAAAATATGAAAATTGACAAATAATGTGGGGAACGTGTCTCCAATTTATTGATGTGATTATTATTATCATCAAATTGGACATATTCTGTAATATTATATTAAAAAAAGAATGTAATTGTTATACGCATAGTATCAAACTATTCGTAAATCGATAAATATCATTAAAATTTTTGCAGGACTTCCGTAGATGGTTGTTGTTGAAAGTATAACATTATTAATCCACGATAACGAAGAAATAATTGGTAACTAAAACGAGCACAATTAGTGATTTTGATGATACGCTTTTCAGGAATGCCATTAAATTGTATATGTAAAGTGCGAGCGGACAATGGCATTCCCGGTACGCTGTCGCTGGATGTCGGGCTAGGCGCGCCGGGAGAGAAGACGGTGGGTAACGCTTCAATCGAGAATCGTCCCGTGTTACCTGGGAGCATTGGGGGTTTGGGGGTGGATAGGGGGGGGGGGTGTACTTTTTTTTCGGAGAAATATAGAGACGCCAGGAGTAAGATAGTGGTGGGTAGCGGGTGAGACCGTTGGATGTCCTGGAGGGTAGGTAGGTGGAACGGCGCAGAGACGGAGGCGGTCCTATCGTACTTGGGGGCGTCGAAGAAGTGGGTGGGGGGTTAACCACCTCCGCAGCAACCCTTATACCCCCTCAGTGGCCCAAAACCCCCCAAACACACCCCCGTACCCTTCGATCCCACTTTCGCGGATCGACTAACCCATCCCTCCCCCTCTTGTCCTTTATCCTTCCCTTTCCACTCCTGTGCATATAGGTACTCTCTTTTCTGTCCCTTTTGATTCACCTTGTACCCTCTTGATATTTCGAAAAATGCGACCAACGTACGATCTAGAAATATACGCAACTGCATTTTTACAGTTACGTAAAGAAATGCTTGTATGTGATACTTTGAAAACTTTACTTTAGATTATGACATGTGATCTATGTAAGTACTTTATATCTCAGTAATTCTTCACTTTACATTCTGGTATTATTCGTATTGCGTCTACAAGTTAAAAGTTCAGCATGTATTTCTATATATTTGGATAAATCTCGTCTGTGATTTTGGATGTATCCCTTGACAGATGAAAGCCCCGTTATATTTATTTCTATTTGACTCTGCCAAGTGAGGAGGTGACTTATTATTTTAGAATACAGTCTTTTTTAAATTCAATTCACGACAAAAATGATGAATTTTGTAGAAATGTAGAAATGTTTGAGGTAACTTCAGATGTACAATTTAATGCAGTTCATTCACTCTTGAGAGTAAAAGTATATGATACTTTATATGGCTCGAGAGTTTCATTTCTGGAAATATTCCAGGATTTAACATGATTTAGAACAATAAACTCAATATGACCTCAAGAGGTTTCTTTATGAATTCTCTTGGATGATGCAAAGCCAGATAACCGTTAAGGTGATTGGCGTGCATTGGAGTTTATTATTCCGACCATAAAAATATGTACGTTAAGATTCGCCAAAACATTTGGCCAACAGGACTGTTGTTAAATTGCCAGTTTCTGATCACCTCACTGTTTCTATCTGTACACCTGCTAGTAATGGAAATATCTTTTAGACCTAACCTATAATTATTTCAGTGGCTCTTATTAGAAATAAAGTATACTTTGGCAGCAGCCATAGTGATGGTTGAACTTGTTTGATATGAACATAAACTCTGAAAGAGTTTGGTTTCATGCAGAATGATTCCTGCTCGACTGGATGCCACTCAAAGGAGCGAACCTATCCATTTATTAAATGGTTACTCAATGCATGACGGAAATATTTTATGACAACCCTGGCAGCCATACGTCAATAGTGGTGTACATTGGAGATTGCATCCTACCTCGTATATGGTGCCGTATAAGTTTCCCATCTTAGTCGCACTCACACTTGCAACACCGGTAGCAGCATCAGCAGCAGCAGCAGGAACAGCAGCAGCTATCGAGGCAGTATAGAGGAACGAAGCAGAGCAGCCACCCACTCACCCCCACCGGTACACGCGAAAATTTCGCCAAGCCGGTGAACACCGGAGCTCCCCCGCTTTCGCGCTTGCTTGGCGTGGCACAGCATCCCTTCGGCCACTTCCGGCCAAGCCAGGCTCCACCCACTTTTATATTAATCACGTCTTGGTTCGCTCCTGCTTCTGTTCTCCATCTTCCTTCCCCGGGTGAGCGATTTCCTCCGGCAGACGCCTGGGAACCACACCTTTGCCGTTGGCTTATTCATGTCTTGCTGCTACCAACTTTTTCCCTCTCGACTCCTCGTTCCGCCGCGTTACTGCAGCTTGCGGCATCTTCCAGGCGGTGTAGTAGGCGGGCACTGCAATGGCTGTATACCGATTGCTCGCCGTGGCCGGGAGGGACCGAGTTTAGGTTTAGGTTATCCAGGTAGAGAAATGCAGCCTCCGAGTCTTCCATAACTTTACCTTCCGACAGGCACGTAACGAAACTCTGCTGACGCCGCCGCCGCCACCGCCAGCGTATACGCTTCCAGGGGACGGGTACCATTAGCATTTGGAAAGACCAACTTCTTTATCAAGTTGCTGATTCGTTATTTAGCACTATGCTTTAATTACAACTTTTTTACTTGCGAAAAACTCCTGAAACTATAAGAGCAAACACGCTGATGGAAATGAATTTCGTGCGCTCACCATGAGGAGTATATACTTTTTGTGGTTCTGTTTATATACGTGAGAAACTTTGCCTCTCAAGTCAATTCATATCAGAGGATACGATTTTCTTACTGAAAAATATACTGACAGTTAGCCATATAAATCTACTATTATTATGATGTTCTAATATTTTCGATATGATGAACACTAATAACGGATATGGATGTCTCGTAAGAACTTTATTGGTGGATTTCCCTTGACCCTAAATCTGTGTGCAACTTTATGAATTAAGATTGTTTGATAAGGACATCAAATGAGACCAAAGCAATAATTGAATGGGTATTAATAGACAATTTGAATATCAATTACAGTCTAAGGATCAATTAGGGTGTAACTAGATTT